>CAXIWF010000317.1:0-10275 GCA_964036045.1 Eutreptiella sp. 'Long Island Sound 2002' | reverse complement strand
AGAACGCAAAAGTAACCTACTAGGATGCATTCTTTTGGCACTCACAAACCACCTCGCCTATGGAATGAGGCCTCAAGACAACACAAACAGCCCTGAACCAGTGCACCACACATGTGTAACGGCAGCACTGACAGCACTCAATTATACACTGATGTGATCAGAATTTCAATGATTCTCAGATGTACATTAGTGCAGTAAATTTTCCGCTTGTTTTCATGTTTTCCGTTCGCCGCCAGATGTCGCCTGTGAGCGCGCGTCGAGTCGCATTTGTCTTTCGTGATTTCCCAATCGGATTTATTTAAATTATTTCGAATGATTTCACGTTGTGTCATTATGTGCGATGAATGCGCATTGAGATTCTATGTCTGCTCCATTTTTGTAGACCGGGTTTTCGTACTCTTCATATTCCACCATGGAGTTCAAAGGACTTACAAGTGCTTCGCATATGTCGCTCCCCTAAGCTGGATATGGGTCTGAAGAGGGTTATGTGGGTTCGGAGATATCAGGGGCAGTGTCGGGCGTTACGACCCCTGGGGCATCAAGGCTACAGGCTTCGCAGTTACAACAAAGATCAACCACTATGCAGCGGTTACAACATGTTCCTCACATGGCACCACACAAAAGGAAGAAACACTACACCACATCAATCCACACCACGCTAGACCACACCACACCACCTTTCACCGCACTGCCCCAGGATGTGCCCCGCAATGTGGCCCACGATGTGCCCCAGAATGTGCCCCTCAATGCTCACCAGAATGTGACCCATGATGTGCCCCACCATGTGCCCCACCATGTGCCGCACGATGTGCCCGCCAAATGCCAATTGATGTGCCCCATGATGTGCCCCACAGTGTGCCCCACTGTGAACCCCACGATGTGCCCTGGGATGTGCCCCACCATGTGCCCCACCATGTGCCGCAGGATGTGCCCCACCATGTAGTAAAATACTTGTAAAATCGGGGTAAAAATTGGGGATGTTTTTTGCCATACAAGGAGGGTGCTGGGTATACTTTGCACTGCACCACGGCCTCCTACCACCTTCAGAATGCATACCACTTCACAAATGCCTTCCTCTCTATCATTACATCACATTCCAACCCATAGTTGCTCACCCGGGATGCTCCCCTTGCTGGTCTCTCCGCTGTTTACCACAAATCCCGCCCTTTCATGTCCCAACACCCCATTCAAAAACACCCACCCCTCCCCCATCCGCATCAACACGCCATACCTACACTTTCGTGCAACCCCCCAAATGTGCTCACATTCACATTTGCATCCCACCGCACCCATCCAATTCCACACAGGCCACCGTACCCCGCCCTTTCATGTCCCAACAACCCATTCAAAAAGAACCACACACCAGCATCCGCATCAACACGCCGTACCTACACTTGTGGTAATCACCAGAGAGACCAGCAAGGGGAGCATCCCGGGTGAGCAACTATGGCTTGGAATGTGATGTAATGATAGAGGGGAGGGCAGCTGTGGAGTGCACCTCATTGCAAAGATGTTAGGAGGCCGTGGTGCAGTGCATGGTACAACCAGCACCCCCTCTGTGTAGCGAAAAACATAGCCGATTTTTACCCCAATTTTACTAGCGAGCGGTGGACCTTAATGGAGCCACCGCGGCTGGAAATGTTTTTGCCTGGCAAAGCCAGTTCAGATGTCCATGGCAGCATCGCCCTTTCATGTTCCAACGACCCATTCAAAAACACCCACCCCTCCCCCATCCGCATCAACACGCCATACCTACACTTTCCTACAACCCCTCCAATGTGCTTACATTCACATTTGCATCCCACCGCATCCACCCAACCCGGCACAGGCCACGGTACCCCGCCATTTCATGTTCCAACACCCCATTCAAAAACACCCACCCCTCCCCCATCCGCCTCAACGCGGCATACCTACACTTTCGTGCAACCCCCCAAATGTGCTCACATTCACATTTGCATCCCACCGCATCCACCCAACCCGGCACAGGCCACCGTACCCCGCCCTTTCATGTCCCAACACCCCATTCAAAAACACCCACCCCTCCTTCATCCGCATCAACACGCCATACCTACACTTTCGTGCGACCCCCCGTATGTGCTCGCATTCACATTTGCATCCCACTGCACCCACCCAACCCCACACAGGCCACCGTACCTCGCCCTTTCATGTCCCAACACCCCATTCAAAAACACCCACCCCTCCCCCATCCGCATCAACACGCCATACCTACACTTTCCTACAACCCCCCCAATGTGCTCACATTCACATTTGCATCCCACCGCATCCACCCAACCCGGCACAGGCCACGGTACCCCGCCATTTCATGTTCCAACACCCCATTCAAAAACACCCACCCCTCCCCCATCCGCCTCAACACGGCATACCTACACTTTCGTGCAACCCCCCAAATGTGCTCACATTCACATTTGCATCCCACCGCATCCACCCAACCCCACACAGGCCACCGTACCCCGCCCTTTCATGTCCCAACACCCCATTCAAAAACACCCACCCCTCCCCCATCCGCCTCAACACGGCATACCTACACTTTCGTGCAACCCCCCAAATGTGCTCGGATTCACATTTGCATCCCACCGCATCCACCCAACCCGGCACAGGCCACGGTACCCCGCCGTTTCATGTTCCAACACCCCATTCAAAAACACCCACCCCTCCCCCATCCGCATCAACACGCCATACCTGCACTTTCTTGCAACCCTCCCAATGTGCTCACATTCACATTTGCATCCCATCGCATCCACCCAACCCGGCACAGGCCACGGTACCCCGCCATTTCATGTTCCAACACCTATTCAAAAACACCCGGCCCTCCCCCATCCGCCTCAACACGGCATACCTACACTTTCGTGAAACCACCCAAATGTGCTCACATTCACATTTGCATCCCACCGCATCCACCCAACCCCACACAGGCCACCGTACCCCGCCCTTTCATGTCCCAACACCCCATTCAAAAACACCCACCCATCCCTCATCCGCATCAACACGCCATACCTACACTTTCGTGCGACCCCCCGTATGTGCTCGCATTCACATTTGCATCCCACTGCACCCACCCAACCCCACACAGGCCACCGTACCTCGCCCTTTCATATCCCAACACCCCATTCAAAAACACCCACCCCTCCCCCATCCGCATCAACACGCCATACCTACACTTTCTTGCAACCCCCCAAATGTGCTCACATTCACATTTGCATCCCACCGCATCCACCCAACCCCACACAGGCCACCGTACCCCGCCCTTTCATGTCCCAACACCCCATTCAAAAACACCCACCCCTCCTCCATCCGCATCAACACGCCATACCTACACTTTCGTGCGACCCCCCGTATGTGCTCACATTCACATTTGCATCCCACTGCACCCACCCAACCCCACACAGGCCACCGTACCTCGCCCTTTCGTGTTCCAACACCCCATTCAAAAACACCCACCCCTCCCCCATCCGCATCAACACGCCATACCTGCACTTTCTTGCAACCCCCCCAATGTGCTCACATTCACATTTGCATCCCACCGCATCCACCCAACCCGGCACAGGCCACCGTACCCCGCCCTTTCATGTCCCAACACCCCATTCAAAAACACCCACCCCTCCCCCATCCGCATCAACACGCCATACCTACACTTTCGTGCAACCCCCCAAATGTGCTCACATTCACATTTGCATCCCACCGCATCCACCCAACCCGGCACAGGCCACGGTACCCCGCCATTTCATGTTCCAACACCCCATTCAAAAACACCCACCCCTCCCCCATCCGCCTCAACACGGCATACCTACACTTTCGTGCAACCCCCCAAATGTGCTCACATTCACATTTGCATCCCACCGCATCCACCCAACCCCACACAGGCCACCGTACCCCGCCCTTTCATGTCCCAACACCCCATTCAAAAACACCCACCCCTCCCCCATCCGCCTCAACACGGCATACCTACACTTTCGTGCAACCCCCCAAATGTGCTCGGATTCACATTTGCATCCCACTGCACCCACCCAACCCCACACAGGCCACCGTACCTCGCCCTTTCGTGTTCCAACACCCCATTCAAAAACACCCACCCCTCCCCCATCCGCATCAACACGCCATACCTGCACTTTCTTGCAACCCCCCCAATGTGCTCACATTCACATTTGCATCCCACCGCATCCACCCAACCCGGCACAGGCCACGGTACCCCGCCATTTCATGTTCCAACACCCCATTCAAAAACACCCACCCCTCCCCCATCCGCCTCAACACGATGTTTTTTCCAATCTGTTGCATTCGGTGACGTTGCCGATCGATGTGCACAGTGATACGCTGTATGGAGAGTGTTGTCCTGGGGACAGCTTGTTTTTTGGGCTTCTAGTCAGCTTTGCTGGGAGTTTTGTTTTGTATTCTTTGCACCATGTCGTGCTGTGAGCAATGTGTTGTGTCTTGTGCGCAGTGCTGTCTATTGCAAGCTGTATCCAAAAACTTCCATGGTGCAGAACAAAGGTCTCATTGAAGCTCATGTTTTTCGCACATGGCCGCCATGGCACCTTCTTAGGAGCTAGATCTTCCTCTGAGTGTGCTGAGACCATCCCGCCCCCCTCCTGGACAAGAATCTTAGAGATTCCAAATGTGCACATGCCTCTACAATGCCACATACCTTCGGGAAATCCTTCTGTGTAACCCGCATAGGCCTGTACGCAAAGGCTAAAAAGGATTTCAAAAATTTGCTGAACGAGGAATCTCAACAACCCTAGCTCCTTGAGGGAATATATGAATGGTCCAAATGCTCGATCTAGCCATAATTCAAAGGCAGGAAATACATTCTAAACTGTAAGCCACAAATTATCATAACTATTGCAACTTTCCTCAACCTCTTTTGTCCGCAAAAATCTTGACGCAGTGATATTGCAGGTAGTAAAGACGTATCACTATTACTATCGCAAAAAGGAATGTCGAAGTGGTCCACTTCACGGTTCAAAAAATCCTAGTTTGTTGCGTGACGATGTTACAAATTTTGTACATACCATTGTCTGTTGGAAACAGAACACTGCATGTGTCCTGTGTGCTACAAAACCGCGGCTGCCAAAGTACTGCATGATTCGATGCTCAACAACTTACCAAAATGTCAAACCCATAGCAGATGAGGTATGGGATCAAATTGTCCTAACCAATTTTGAGAAACATCCCAGATGTCCCCAATATCCTAGTGAGTTTAAAATACAATATCACAATCTTCTACACAACCATAGATCTATCAAGGCTGCGCATCCCGATGGCTAACCCGTACGAAATGAAAAGCGCGCCAACGAATGTCCTAAGTCGTGTTTGAGAAAACGATCCTAAGTCCGAATGCAGAAAAGATCCTAATGATCCTAATTATCATAAAAGTCCTAACCAGGCGAACATGTTGCGATGAGTCATTGTCAAAGATATGGAAAAATAGGTTATCCTTATCCTAGAACCTCTGTCTAACGCGTGGAAAAAACATCCTAAGTATCCTGAACATCCCCAGCCTTTGGGACAGAACGTTAGGGCTAGGAAACATCCTAACTATGCCAAGTACTGAATATTCCTCGATAACACCAACGAATATACTACATATCCTAAGCGTGGTTACAATTACGGTTGTCATGAGTTATTTGCCATCACTACACATGCAAAATGTAAAAAGAACGATATTCTAACTCCTGTTGGAGAAAATATCCTAAATATCTTCAACTGACTGAACATTTGTTCTCAAAAATATCCCAAATATCCCAAGTACTTTGTGTGGCTCTGGGCATGTAATTATCCTAAACCTCCTGACCTGGCAAACATGTTGCGATGGGTCATTGTCAAAGAGATGGATAAAACGGTTAGCCTTAGCCTAAAAACACTGTCTAATTTGTGCAAAAAACATCCTAAGTATCCTAAATGTCCTCAACTTTTGGGACTGAAAGTTGGGGCTAGCAAACATCTTTAATGTGCTAAGTACTCCACTTTCTTCGATAACAGCAAGGAATATCTTAAATATCCTAAGAGTGGTTACAAGTACGGTTGTGATGAGGAATTTGCCATTACTATACATGAAAAATCTAAGAATAAAAATATCATAAGTGCTGACGGAGAAAATATCCTAATTATCCTAAATATCCTAAACATCCCAATGGGCAAACAACGGGATGTTGAAAATGTTGCGAGTCCTAATTTTGCCAAGTCAGTCATCCGAATCATCGGGAAGATCGTTAAACCTCATGCAGAAAATATCCTAAGTATCCCAAATGTTCTGACCTGGCTCGTTTCTTTTCTCAAAAACATCCTAAATATCCTAAGTACGTAATATTGTTCGGGGCATATCATCGAACATATTGTAAGTATCCGCTATTGGTGTGATGAGTAAGTAGCGATGGCTAGAAGGAAGATATCATAAGTCCTATAGGAGACAATATTCGAATTATCCTAAATATTCTGAACCATCCAATGGGCCTACAACAGGATGCTGAAAATGTTGTGCTCAGCACGTGTCAAATACTTCCTAATCTCGCCAGACCAAACATCCTGAATATCAGCACCATTCTCTCAGATCATGCAGAAAATATCCTAAATATCCCAAATATCCTCAATTGACTGAACGTTCTTGCTCAAAAATATCCTCAATATCCCAAGTACTTCATGTAGCTTTGGGCAGAACACCAGAAATATTCCAAAGATTCGAAGAAGGGTTACAGCTACCATTGTGATGAGTACATTGCCAAAAATATCCTAAGTCCTGATGGAGACAATATCCTCATTATGTGGACCATCCTCAACATCGTAATGGACAAACAACCGCAGGCTGAACATGTTGTGATAAGCAATCGTCAAAAACATCCCAACCTCGCCAGAACAAATATTCTAAATGCGAGAAAAGATCCTAAAACGTCATGCAAAAAATATCCTAAATATCCTAAATATCCCTAGCTGACTCATCTAGACTGAAACCTCCTGCTGAAAAATGTCCAAAATATCCCAAGTACTTAATATTCTTCCAGGCAAGGACCAAAAATATCCTAACTATCCTAAAAAATGGTTACCGTTAAAGCTAAGGTTAACCGTAACCCTTTTTTTTAGGATAATTAGGATATTTTCCCAAAAAAATGATCGGGTGTTTGGGATATTTTAGAACGCAAAAGTAACCTACTAGGATGCATTCTTTTGGCACTCACAAACCACCTCGCCTATGGAATGAGGCCTCAAGACAACACAAAAAGCCCTGAACCAGTGCACCACACATGTGTAACGGCAGCACTGACAGCACTCAATTATACACTGATGTGATCAGAATTTCAATGATTCTGAGATGTACATTAGTGCAGTAAATTTTCCGCTTGTTTTCATGTTTTCCGTTCGCCGCCAGATGTCGCCTGTGAGCGCGCGTCGAGTCGCATTTGTCTTTCGTGATTTCCCAATCGGATTTATTTAAATTATTTCGAATGATTTCACGTTGTGTCATTATGTGCGATGAATGCGCATTGAGATTCTATGTCTGCTCCATTTTTGTAGACCGGGTTTTCGTACTCTTCATATTCCACCATGGAGTTCAAAGGACTTACAAGTGCTTCGCATATGTCGCTCCCCTAAGCTGGATATGGGTCTGAAGAGGGTTATGTGGGTTCGGAGATATCAGGGGCAGTGTCGGGCGTTACGACCCCTGGGGCATCAAGGCTACAGGCTTCGCAGTTACAACAAAGATCAACCACTATGCAGCGGTTACAACATGTTCCTCACATGGCACCACACAAAAGGAAGAAACACTACACCACATCAATCCACACCACGCTAGACCACACCACACCACCTTTCACCGCACTGCCCCAGGATGTGCCCCGCAATGTGGCCCACGATGTGCCCCAGAATGTGCCCCTCAATGCTCACCAGAATGTGACCCATGATGTGCCCCACCATGTGCCCCACCATGTGCCGCACGATGTGCCCGCCAAATGCCAATTGATGTGCCCCATGATGTGCCCCACAGTGTGCCCCACTGTGAACCCCACGATGTGCCCTGGGATGTGCCCCACCATGTGCCCCACCATGTGCCGCAGGATGTGCCCCACCATGTAGTAAAATACTTGTAAAATCGGGGTAAAAATTGGGGATGTTTTTTGCCATACAAGGAGGGTGCTGGGTATACTTTGCACTGCACCACGGCCTCCTACCACCTTCAGAATGCATACCACTTCACAAATGCCTTCCTCTCTATCATTACATCACATTCCAACCCATAGTTGCTCACCCGGGATGCTCCCCTTGCTGGTCTCTCCGCTATTTACCACAAACCATACATAAAAAAAAGGCATGTTTCTGGGTAGTTCTCCATAGGCATAGTCGGCAACCCAAGGGACCCCTTCAGGATGTATCCACGGCTTCTGTGCCCCAAGCCAATGGCGTTGGTGAGGTCTCTGGGATCAGGGCATGGACATCCGAACCCGGTTTGCCAAACCAAAACATTGTCCAGCCGCCGCAGCTCCATTAAGGTCCACCGCTCACTAGTAAAATCGGGGTAAAAACTGGGGATGTTTTTCGCCATACAAGGAGGGTGGTGGGTATACTTTGCACTGCACCACGGCCTCCTACCACCTTCAGAATGCATTCCACTTCACAAATGCCTTCGTTTCTATCATTACATCACATTCCAACCCATGGTTGCTCGACCGGGATGCTACCCTTGCTGGTCTCTCCGCTGTTTACCACAAATCCCGCCCTTTCATGTCCCAACACCCCATTCAAAAACACCCACCCCTCCCCCATCCGCATCAACACGCCATACCTACACTTTCGTGCAACCCCCCAAATGTGCTCACATTCACATTTGCATCCCACCGCACCCATCCAATTCTACACAGGCCACCGTACCCCGCCCTTTCATGTCCCAACAACCCATTCAAAAAGAACCACACACCAGCATCCGCATCAACACGCCGTACCTACACTTGTGGTAATCACCAGAGAGACCAGCAAGGGGAGCATCCCGGGTGAGCAACTATGGCTTGGAATGTGATGTAATGATCGAGGGGAGGGCAGCTGTGGAGTGCACCTCATTGCAAAGATGTTAGGAGGCCGTGGTGCAGTGCATGGTACAACCAGCACCCCCTCTGTGTAGCGAAAAACATAGCCGATTTTTACCCCAATTTTACTAGCGAGCGGTGGACCTTAATGGAGCCACCGCGGCTGGAAATGTTTTTGCCTGGCAAAGCCAGTTCAGATGTCCATGGCAGCATCGCCCTTTCATGTTCCAACGACCCATTCAAAAACACCCACCCCTCCCCCATCCGCATCAACACGCCATACCTACACTTTCCTACAACCCCCCCAATGTGCTTACATTCACATTTGCATCCCACCGCATCCACCCAACCCGGCACAGGCCACGGTACCCCGCCATTTCATGTTCCAACACCCCATTCAAAAACACCCACCCCTCCCCCATCCGCCTCAACGCGGCATACCTACACTTTCGTGCAACCCCCCAAATGTGCTCACATTCACATTTGCATCCCACCGCATCCACCCAACCCCACACAGGCCACCGTACCCCGCCCTTTCATGTCCCAACACCCCATTCAAAAACACCCACCCCTCCTCCATCCGCATCAACACGCCATACCTACACTTTCGTGCGACCCCCCGTATGTGCTCACATTCACATTTGCATCCCACTGCACCCACCCAACCCCACACAGGCCACCGTACCTCGCCCTTTCGTGTTCCAACACCCCATTCAAAAACACCCACCCCTCCCCCATCCGCATCAACACGCCATACCTGCACTTTCTTGCAACCCTCCCAATGTGCTCACATTCACATTTGCATCCCAGCGCATCCACCAAACCCGGCACAGGCCACGGTACCCCGCCATTTCATGTTCCAACACCCCATTCAAAAACACCCACCCCTCCCCCATCCGCCTCAACACGGCATACCTACACTTTCGTGCAACCCCCCAAATGTGCTCACATTCACATTTACATCCCACCGCACCCATCCAATTCCACACAGGCCACCGTACCCCGCCCTTTCATGTCCCAACAACCCATTCAAAAAGAACCACACACCAGCATCCGCATCAACACGCCGTACCTACACTTGTGGTAATCACCAGAGAGACCAGCAAGGGGAGCATCCCGGGTGAGCAACTATGGCTTGGAATGTGATGTAATGATAGAGGGGAGGGCAGCTGTGGAGTGCACCTCATTGCAAAGATGTTAGGAGGCCGTGGTGCAGTGCATGGTACAACCAGCACCCCCTCTG
>CAXIWF010000316.1:0-15245 GCA_964036045.1 Eutreptiella sp. 'Long Island Sound 2002' | reverse complement strand
TTTGCTCCTGATAAAATTCCGTTCAAGTTATTAAAATTAATAGTGCATGATTCGATGGCAAAAAAGGAATTGGAATCGGCAATAGTACAGGTATTCAAGGGCTTTCTAACAACAACATAAATTTTATTCGGGATTTGTGAAAGTTGCAAAGCATCGGAATTGACAGTAACGGAAGTATTTGCAGTAACAGATTGAAGATTTGTGATATACCGCATATAATTGACATGAGGAAGCACGTTGAGATTGCTAATAACATCACTCGGTTGCGAGGTCAAAAATTTAAATTTTAGTTTATTGTTTGTCAAACCAGTCAATGAAACACTATATGAAGATGAATTAGTACTACCAGAACTCCATGCACGTCTTGCAGAACTATCAATATTAAATGTCAAGTTCATGTTATTTACACCATATAATCCTGCTCTGTTGTTTGTTTCTCCAAAAATAAACGGTGATAAAAATAATAGGGGTTCGCATACGGTAAAGGAAACTGTAATTACCCATGAGGCATCGTGAGATGCTGGACGAGTTAGTGCTTCAGTTAATTGAGCCTTGGTATGTGTTGCCGAATTGTAATTCCTATTATCAGAACCATTTGTTGGTACATTTCTAACAACATTCAATGATTTAATTGGATGTGAACCGCGTGGTATCGATTGACCTTTTGCACTCAAAAATGAACCGAGAGGATTGGACTCACTCAATGCCATATCAGAGTATCGTTTTAGTCTCTTATCACTCATGTGTGGACAATTATATTTTGAAAATTTTTCATCATCATGCATTCGCACAAGAACATCTTTAATATCACGAGTATTGACGGAAACTGATGCGTTATTTATACCAACAGTTGCGGTAGATACAAGAGAATTTAGGGGGAATTGATTAAGACTATCAGTAACACCGTAATTCAAAGCAAGAGCAGATGCTGGAACAGTTGCAAGAGGCACAGTAAAAGTTAATTCAATATCAGATTGCCACATGACTTCTCTATCCATTATTATGGATTCGCTTGGTACTACTACTTGAAAATTGACACTGCTTGTTGATTGAGTATTAGCATTAAATTCTTGATGGGTGCAAGATGCTGAACCTTTATTAACGACAACATCGACTTTTGAAGAAATATCCTGAATGCGTGAATCACGCACAACAATTGGGTTAAATGTAGAGTTTTCCATTTTAATTTATATATATACAATAACATAATAAATTTTTTAATTTATTATATTACCACAAAATGTCACTCATTATAATTTTTATTTTTTATTGTACCCCATCTTTTAATTGGAATAATAATTTTATACTGCATGATGCCCCACTTTGAAGAACGAATGGAATTAAATTACCACGTTCATCCTTGTAAAATACAGAAATATCAATGGTATTTATATCATTATTACCAATCATATCTATAAATCTGTATTCGGCAGAAGGAACATAGATTAAATTTGGTTTATACACCATATCATTAGTCGCCATATCTGAAATAATCGGCGCGAAATTTTGTGGAATATTTGAACGGATTTGTTGTCCATTACTATAAACCACAGGTGCTGATAATTGACTTTGAATAATTGGTAAGGAATTACTTGTAAAAACAATGGAAGATACTGGTGACCAATTTGATATGGTACTAAATTCCTGAGGTGTTTTAATGTATAAAATATCGGCAGTCCCACTATTATTATCAATATCTAATAATACGCTTTTAGTTGATGCATCGTCTGTTATGGTTATGTGATAATTACGTCCATTTGTAGCATTAAAATTTTTTATAGCAGGTAAACTTGTAAATCTTGAATACAACGGACGATTGAAAAATATTTTTACTGGTTCTGCCTTTGATTGATTATAATATGCTTCTTCGGTTAGTAATTCTGCTGTCTGATTACTCTCATTCCAAATCATATATGGTGGATGCATATCATCTAATGTTGGACTTGCTAATATTTTAAGAGCATTTGTTGCTGATACAAAAGCAGTATTGACTAAGTCACAATAATGTCTAAATGAATTTGCATAATAATATTCATTGGTATATTCCATGCTCTCCCCAACAGGTAATGATGGTGGATTTATATGTATATTTGTCGGCACCCATGTTAAATTTTGTGTTACAATATGTGTATCATATTGAAGTGTGATACTATCAACCATTTTATTAACTGATACATTTTGGTTTGTTTCAATCTCAGGAATCCATGAAGGTAATGAGTAAGTATCCAACTGAAACCTAACAATACTCAAGGAATAATCACCGCTGTTTTTTATGATTGGACTATTACGTGTTTCTTGGAATTGTAATCGTGTTGTGTCATTACCTTCACTTACAGCATTATTAATTTGAATATCATAATATACTTGACGTGGTTTAGAATTTTTATTCATGGTCTATTATATATATAATGATGGATATAAATTTTATTTTAAATTTATTGAGTATAAACGATAAAATTGAACTCATTGGTAGTTCAGTTAATAAACAATTAAAATATAAAACAGACTATGATTGTCAGGAAATAATTGAGGATTTAACCCCAAATGAAGCGTATGATGGATTTAAACACATATTTGAAAAGGTAGAGACATTGGATTATGTGTATATTACGGATTTTAAATCAGGTCTTCATAATACAATACCATTACGCTGGGATTATGAAACAATTACAAAAGGTCATCAAATGATTGAAAACAAACCGATATATTTTGTGGATACATTGAATAACCAAGTGAATAATATAATTAAAATTGATTTATTGGTATTTGATGAATCCAAAAAAATATTTTTAGAATTTAGTTGTAATTACTATGTCGCTCAAATTACCAATGAATATATCGTTAAATCGCTGATGTTAGATGTGCGTAAATATTACTTCGAACAAAAATATATGAAATTATTAAAGCGTTTGTATTCCTATAATGTAATAATGCGTTATAAGAAACAAAGTAAAGAATTGGAAAAAATATTTAATTCAGATGCTGGTAGATTAAATCAAATCCTTCATAATGTAAATCTCATTATTGACGCCATCAAATTCAATGTTAATAAATCCCAAATATCCCAAGTAATAAAACAATTAAAATCCACGATTGATGACAAATATAAAAAGTATGTTTCACGGAAATCGCTGGAAAAATTGACAAAAATATTGAAAAGTGATATTAATGAGTTGATTGAGGAGTTTCTGTAATCCCTTTTCGTTTGTTGTACTGGTATTGCTTGATACGCTCTATATTATTTTTGTAATATTCTTGTTTATAGGATTTATCTAATTTATATTTTTCTCGTTGTTTTTGTTTTTGTAAATCATAATCCTTGACTGCCAAATTAATATTACATGATGGTTGTAATTCACGTATGTATTTATCCTCAATTTCTCGTGCTGTCTTTTTATCACCAAAAACCTCACAAATAATCTCTTTATGCCATGCATCCCAACCACCACTTCCACGTATTGTATCATATAATTTAGATGGTTTTGTACATTTTTTACTGCATAATTTATGATTCGCCATGCGTAATGAATATTTTTGTGTAGAACCAATATACATGTGATCACCAAAAAATAGTTTATAAATTATGTATTTATTTTCTTCGCTCATTTTGTATATTACATGAACATTTTATTTTTTTAAGTCTTTTTAAAAAATAAACGCAATTAATTCACCGATTTGGAGATAATACAATAAAACCCACATAATCATATATTATATTTTAATAACCCCCAACCTACCCATGAAAAAAAAATGAAAGTTGAAAAGTACAATTTAAAAAGGGTTGTAATTAAAAATATAATATATAGTATAGTATATATAGAAGAATGACCGAACTTTTAAAACGCCTCCCACCCAAAAATAAGACACTAAAATATTCAACCCTTTTGAATAAAGTTAAAAAATTGAGAAACGATGGAAAAATCGAAAAACCAACAATAGGAGTTAAACAATCGTATGATAAACTCCGTGAACAATATAATGATTATGTTGATGCATATAATATCAGCATTTTACCGAAGATTAAAGAAGAACGAAAAATCACACGTGTAAATAAAGCATTATTACGAAAGGAGTTGAAGAATACTATGAATACAAGTGAGGTAGATTATAAAGAAAAACAACCAAAAACAAGAGTTATTTTTAAAGAGAGTGCAATGAGGAGGAATATAAGATTATATGAAATGCAGAATATTGATAATGTAACGGTTGGTTCATACAATAAAATCTTGGAATTTTATAGTATTCTAAAAAATAGTGAGTTTCCAATCCGCATCTCTTTTGAATATATTGCTATAATGGAAAGGCAGAACCCAAGGCAAATGTTTGAATATCCAAAAACAACCCCACATAGTGATATTTTAAATAAAGGTGAAATTATGAATGTATTGCATGAACAAATTGAGAGAATTAAATTATCCCTTGAAACAATCCAATCCATTCGATTTAAAAAATTCCTAGAATTACGAATACAAATCAATAAATATAGACCATCAAAAGTAAGAGGATTTTTAGAATTACCTGATTTTCTACAAAAGAAGAAAGCACTGTTTAACCCAAAAAATGATGATGATTATTGCTTTTGGTATTGTCTCATATGCAAATTACATTGGAATGATGACACATTTGACAGAGTACATGTAAATCGTATGACAACATTTAAACAATACAATGATTTTCCTGAATTAAAGCGAACCATAAAATTAAATGAAATGGAAAAGATTGAAGAAATTATTAACATGAATATTTTTGTATTTATTGCAAATGACGGGAAAATTCATCCACACCATATCACCAAACATTTTGATAGTTCTCGCCCTGACTTGGATTTATTATTAATTAAAAATGGAAACGATAATCATTTTGTATTCATCAAGGATTTTAATGCATTAATGACAAATGATAATAACACTGATAAAAAAATAAAAAATTGTGGAATTAAAAAAGCATTCCATTGTAAAAATTGTATGACACGATTTACACATCCCCAAAAATTACATGAACATATTAATAATGGTAAATGTTTCACATTAAAAGGAACATCAACTTGCCTACCAAAAGAAGGTGAGAACATATTGCAATTCAAAAATTTTAAAAATATGACCAAAAACCCTGCTATTTTATATGCTGATTTTGAAAGTGTTTTAGTTAAAAAAACACGAATAAAGAGAACAAAAAATGGAAACCTTGTTAATGAGGAATATGATGAACATGTCGCATGTGGATTTTGTATTCATCCTGTAGTAATTGGTGATGAAAATAATGAAAAATTTAAAACTATTTTATATCGTGGTGAGGATGCAGGAAAAATGTTCTTAAAAAAATGCTTTAATTTAGAAGAGAATTTAATTAAGCATTTAAAACAGAATGTAAAAATGGTGATTGGTGATGATGATGATGTAAATGCAACCCATTGCTGGATGTGTAAAAAGGTGATTGTTGGACAGCGTAATAGAGACCATTGTCATTTAACTGGAAAATTTAGAGGTATGGCATGTAGCAAATGTAATTTGAATGAAAACAAAACTGATAAAAGAAGAATTAATATCCCTGTGGTATTCCATAATTTGAAGGGGTATGATGGACATATTATCATTCAAGCATTAAAAAATTTTAAAATCCAATCTAAACACATTTCCATTATTGCGAATAATTTTGAGAAATGTATGACCTTTGGCATTAGACAATTGAAGTTTATTGACAGTTTAAACTTTTTGAATGCATCATTAGGTGGGTTGGTTGAAAATATTACTAAAAGTGATGTAAAAGGTTTACAACCTATTGATATGTTTCCACATTTACAAAAAAATATAAAACCGACTGAGGAGCAAGCCGAATTATTGATAAGGAAAGGTGTGTATCCATATTCATATATGACTTCATTTAAAAAATTTGAAGAAGAACAATTACCTGAAAAGAAATGGTTTTACAATGATTTGAATGAATCTCATATAAGTGATGATGATTATACACATGCTCAAAATGTTTGGGAAAAACTCAATATTAAAAATATGGGTGAATATCATGATTTGTATCTTAAAACTGATGTGTTATTATTAGCAGATGTTTTTGAAAAATTCAGGGATTTATCTATGCAGACATACGGATTAGACCCAGCATATTATATTAGTTTACCATCATATTCATGGGATAGTATGCTGAAATTTACTGGTATAGAATTGGAATTACTAACAGATATTGATATGTACCAAATGATTGAGAGCGGAATACGAGGGGGTGTTTCCAGTGTAATGCAAAGATATGCAAAGGCAAATAATAAATACATGACAAATTATGATGCATCTAAACCCTCATCATTTATTGAATATGTCGATGCCAATAATTTATACGGCAAAAGTCAATGTATGAAGATGCCGTATAAAGATTTTAAATTTATTGAGAATATTGGGAATGTTTCCAACTACATGAGTACCGAGGAAAAGGGTTATATATTGGAAGTAGACTTGGAGTATTGCAAAGAATTACATGATGCTCATAATTGCCTCCCCCTTGCACCTGAGAATATTATAGTTAAAAACTCAATGCTCTCACAATACCAGCAAGAATTTGGACGTAAGGAGGACACAACTGCCAAACTCTGTCCAAATCTAAATGATAAAACAAAATATGTCATTCATTGTGATAATTTGAAATATTACATGGAAAAGGGATTAAAATTATTAAAAATCCATCGTGTAATTGAATTTTCCCATAAAGCATTTTTAGAACCATACATTATGGAAAACACAAGACTTCGTACTGGTGCTCGAAACGATTTTGAAAAGGATTTTTATAAATTGATGAATAATGCTGTATTTGGAAAGACGATGGAAAATGTACGTAATAGACGAGATATTCATATATCAACTGATGCAGACCATTATCAAAAATTGGTGAATAAACCAAACTTCCACACATCGAAAATCTTTGTTGCTAGTGATGATGAAAATGCTAATGGAATTGTTGGGGTTGAATTGACAAAAACAGATGTAACATTAGATAAACCAATTTACTGTGGATTCAGCATTTTGGAATTATCTAAAATACACATGTATAAATTCCACTACGATTACATCAAGGTGAAATATGGTGACAAGGCAAAACTTATGTTTACCGACACTGATAGTTTGACATATCATATTGAAACCGAAGATTTGCAAATGGATTTTCATAAGGATGGAGAATACTTTGATTTTAGTGGGCTGGATAAATCACACTTTGCATTCAGCAATAAAAATAAAAAAGTATTGGGTAAATTCAAACCTGAAACAAACTTCCAAATCATTGAGGAAATTGTATGCTTATGTTCCAAGATGTATGCCCTGAAATTACAAGTGACTGATGCTGATAGAAAACGAGAAGCAGAGATGGAGAAGGCAGGAATTGAATTTGAAAAACTAAAAACGGAAAAGAAAGCAGGTAAAGGAGTACCTAAATATAAGATTAAAAAACAAACCACATTTGAACAGTATAAACAATGTTTAAACACTGGTAAAGCAGATATGGTGGAATTCACAAAAATTCGCTCAGTTAATCACACAATCATGAGCGAAAAGGTGAAGAAAGTTGGATTATCCAACTTTGACAACAAACGCTATATTCTACCAAATGGAATAATGACATTAGCACATGGACATAAAGATATTGTATAAGTGTAATATATAGAAATGAAGAAGGAAGAGAAGGTGAAAAAGGAACGAAAGGTAAAAAAAGAAATAAAAGCAGAAGAAATAGTTGAAGCATTTGAGGACGTAAAGTATGGATTAAAAAGCTACAGGAAATTAGCAGAAGAGTTAGGGGCAAGTGAAACACAGATTAAAGAGGAATTAGGACAGACAGAAGCGAAGCAAATAACACAGGACGTGAAGAAAGCTAAGCACTATAATACCATAATATCTCATGGTATTAGAGAAAATTACCAAATGGATATAATGTATTTACCAAATCCAGCAAAAAATAAAAAATATTGTTTAAACATCATTGATGTGTATAGTCGCTATGTATTTAGCGAACCGATGAATAAACGAGATACTGCAACTATACGAAAAGCAACCATTAAAATATTGAATAAGATGGGTAATCCTGATAATATCAACGTTGATGGTGAATTCAAAAAAGAAATGATAAAAGTATTAACTGAACGAGGTATTGACGTGTGGAGTAGCGATCCAAATGAAGACAATAAAAATGCAATCATAGAGCGATTCCATCGAACATTACGATTAATCATATTACGATATGAAGCAGTATTCGAAAAACCATACATCAAGGATTATCAAGATATCATATACAATTACAATAACACATATCATAGCACGATAAAAGCAAAACCAAGTGAAATATGGGGAGGTTTAAAGAAAAATGAACAAACGATAACAACTGTTGTGTATGATTTACACGAGGGAGACCGTGTAAGAAAATCAACACGAAAACAAGGACTATTCGCAAAAAAGTCATCGACATATACATTCTCAAAGGAGATATACACCATTTATGAGGTAAGTATGTATTCTTTTTATTTGGAACGTAATGGATATAAACTGAAGACACCGTTTAAAGGATATGAACTACAAAAAGTTGCAGATGATGAGGTTGAACAGGAGAAGTCAAATTACGAAAAAGAAAATGATGAAGCAAGGCGACAAGAAAAAATAAAAAATAAATTACGAAGAGAACTTGAATAAAAAAATGAAATTGTAAAAGACTTGAAAATAAAATGTTTGTATACTATATACAATGACCGAAGAAGTGAAACCCGTGAAATACAACAAATTTAAAGACCCTGAATATGCACGTAAATACAGATTGGAATATTACCATAGAGTTGAAAAACATGACCCTGCACGACATGTTATTTGTGATACATGTAATAAAATAATTGATAAAAGAAGAAGATGCAAACATAATAAAACAAAGAAGCACATGAAATTATATGCTGAACAAAATGGACTGGAATATATTGAACCACCGAAAGTGAAAAGAGAAAGAACTAAAAAAATCCCACCAGTTGTCGTGCCGTTACTTGAAGATGATGAAGAAGATGATGAGTTTATAATAGATTACAGGGATTAGGGGTATTTTCATGGTTTGACATCGTGAAAAAGATAAGCAAAATTTTTTTTGTGGTTCTCCGTCGTTGCAGGAATTTTTATGGTTCTCCGTCGTTGCAGGAATTTTTATGGTTCTCCATCATGAAAAAGATAATCGATGGGAACAATGAAAAAAAAATGAAATAGTATTCACAGACATTAAATAACCTGTATCTAAACAAAATTTAAAAATGGCAACTAACACTGAGGCAACTGAGATTGGATTAAAGACTGAGGTAAGGCGACAAGTTGGATTGAAAAAATGGGAACAAAATGTAAAAAATCATACACAGACACATTTAGTAAATGCTTGGAAAGCATTATTGAATGCTGGAATGGAACATGAAGCACTTGAGGAAATGATTTGGGATTATTGCTTGAATTCTCCTGCACCATTGTGGATACATGCAAATAGTGCGATTTTTGGCATTACTTCAACAATTGGTGCATATAGAAATAAAAAAGGACGCACATTTGAGGCACATTTTACACTGCATAATCATTACCTTGACAGTGTTGCAAACTTGGGTGACCAACCAATTACATATGAGGGTAATTTTCTTCTGTGTCGAACTCGTTTTACACTTGACATTACAAAATTACCTACACTCACACGTATTGAACATTTGTTTGAACCGAAAGGAGCAATCTAACGTGGACGCCCATCGGCAACTGCTGGTCTCATAAACGAGCCGTTCTAATTGTCGCACATTGTCGCAAAGACCTCTCGAGAGTGTTTAGGAAAAAATTAGTTTATCTTTTACAGATTGATTGAGTAATGTAAAAGATTAATTGAAATATCATCTCATTTTTCATAAATTATTTTTCGTTCTTCATAAATTTTTCAAAATTTGTTTTCCTTCTTCAAAAATTATTACGCATTGGTGAAGCAGGATATTGTTCGGATATTGTTCGGATATTGTTCGGATATGATTGGAGATGTTGGAGATTGTCGGATATGATTGGGGATTGTTCGGATATGTTCGGATATGATTGGAGATTGTTCGGATATATTCGGATATGATTGGAGATTGTTCGGATATGTTCGGTGATTGTTGGAGATTGTTCGGATATGTTCAGTGCAGTAGTAGGGATAGTGACGGGTTCGCATACGAGGTAATTTATGACGGGAGAGGTGGACGAGCGTAGCGAAGTTCAGCTCTGTCGGCGTAAATTGGGGAGTGGTGCGAACCCGTCACTATCCCTACTACTGTTGTAGGTCGCGGTGGTGCTGCTGCTGCTGTTGATAATGATAGGCTTGCTGCTGGTGCTGCTGCTGTTGTTGTTGATGGTGTTGCTGCTGATTCTGCTGTCGTTGATGTAGGTAGGCCAGCTGCTGCTGTTTATCATGGACATGCTGCTGCTCATGCTGGGCTGTTGATACTGGCCAGGAAGGGCACTGTGAGTTGGAGTGAATCTTTCGAACTGCCGCGGAAGCAGTAGTAGTAGTAGTAGTGAGGGCAGTAGATGCAGCAGTACTAGAAGCAGGATTATAAGCAGCGTATGCAGCAGCGTGGTGCCCCAAGTGGTCTCGTGGTGCCCTGAGGGGTCGATTGGGGTTCTGGTGTCTGGGACTGCGGTTTTGATAGCGACTGTGAAAGCTGCGACTGTGGTCTTGGTCGGAGGTCATAAGAAGCTTTCGTGGCCGATCTCGATGCTGATACGGTGTACGAGAGGTCAGGCTTGGCTTTGAGACATTGCCGGCAGGGTACAGTTTGGTGCACTCCAGCCCAGCGACTTTCGACAACAGCTCAGAAGCAGAAGACGGGGAGGGCTGAGAGATCTGATATATCTGCTTTCGGAGACTCTGTTTGAGGCTGGAGCCGTCCCCTGTCGCCACCTGGTCGCCCGGGACCCCAGTACGATCATCTTCTAAAGGTATCGTCTTCCCTGTTGCAGCGGGTTGGTCGCCTGCAGTTCTGGTGACGAGAGAGCTTAGTGCAGCAGGCCCAGGCTCGTTCTTATTAGCCTTTCTGTGGCCACGCTCTCGCGATCGCTCTATTAGCTCATTGTCGGGCGGATACCCTCTGCTGATTTCTTCACCACTGCTGCTGTTCCCTTCACCACCACTGCTGATCCCTTCACCACCACTGCTTACGCTGGTGGTGCTCTCAGCACTGTCGCCCAAATCTTCAACAAGGTATGCGGGAGTATCACTCTTCGGGTGGCAGCAGTGATAAGTAATACCGTCGACTACTAAGCCACCGCCTTGGTCCTGGTCATGTAGCAATTGTTGGGAAGCCAGGGTTGCGCCTTGTTCTCCGAGACGACTGTCCTCGAAAAGAACGAAGGCAGAACCAGCGGTACACGCCTGTGCACATTTCACCCACATCGAATAAGATTTAAAAAAAACGGCGTAGCAAAAAGGTTTGATCGCAGTAAGATAAAATGACTCCGAGAAAATAGAAATCCGCATAACAAGTTTTACCTCATCAAATGAGATACTGGTGATTTTTGCATCCTTCACTGGTCCAAAGCGAGAAAATACTGTTTTTAGTTGTTCTCGGTGCAAGGTAGACTATAAGATATCACGAAGCGGAGGGGCAAAAAGACATGTAAATATACTAACTTTGAAAAAAAAGAATCAATCATATTCCCTTTAAAATCAATATCGTACTAGAGGCGCAAAAAGGGCATTTGGTTTGCAGTTCATGCAGCTCACCTTTGGGTCAATGAAAAGAATATTCAAGGAAAAGCGAAGACTGCTCACTGACCCAAAACTCTGAAGTTGTTCAACTTGCGAGATATCGTCCATTTCTGATGATTTCTTCAAGTCGAGGTTTTGCCAAGCAAACTTAGAAAAGCGCCCAGGGTTACTTTGCAGCCGCTTTCTTAGCGAGTCGCCTAGATGAGTATCATAGCTGACCCCATCAATTGTTCGCTTCCCTTGAAACTCAGACAGCAGATGTATAGCGGAGCAAACCCCTTCGTCACTATCTTCCAAACACAAAAATCCAAAGCCACCATGGGAATTCCGAATCTATTTTCAAATGGATTAAAACAACAAGATCGGAATATCATAAACTTTTCCGTGATAAAGTTTAAATTGACACGATGGAGTTTGAATGCAAACAAACCGTTGGTGTTGACGTATGAGTTTACCGATTTACTCTTCTTGATGATTACATCCAGCAAATTTACGCCAACAAGGGGGCTAAAAACATCCCTGAGCGTTTGACTTGTGGTAACTTTCCCCTAGACAAACAAATACCAATAAGGTAAGTTTGTAGTCAAGTTATGTTTTACATATTGAGTCCGAAACTTATTCATGTAAGAGAATTCGGCCAAAGCAAGTATCACATGTATCGTTATCTGTCCACTGATCACAATATCGCTTCAATAAAATGGAATTACAAAGCAACAGGTAGAATTACGCAAAATACCTCTCGGTTAGAGAAGCTGACCATCACTTCCACTCTATGAAATAATTTATCGTCGCTACTATTATCCATGTCATTAGAACCATCCATATTGGAGGAGCAATACAGAGAACTATGCACAGTTCTATTCCGTAACTTTACTATGATTACATCCTAAGCTATCATATCGTGCGACATGAAAGCTGCTAGTAGCTTTAGAATCCAGAACTACAATTTTTCGGGCAAGGTCGGACAAAACTTTAATGTTTTCCTGCAGTCCCGATACACGTGTGTATCAAGTAAACAATTTATAACCAAATACAGGTATTTCCCATTGGGCAACGTCCGACATTGTCAACGTAAGTTGAAGTTCAGATAGGGAATTTATGTTCATTTGGGTCATTATTGTTATACATTTAAACTTATAAACGAAATTTTCAGTTGAAATAGAAAGAATGCCCCGCTTCTTTCGACGAGTGTAATGTGCATTTGGGACATATTGAATGTATTTTGAACTCAATTTACGAATTTCTTGCCAAAACTTTAGGTTTGCATTTCGCAGATTTTTTAGCTCCTAAACATAAATTTTACGGACCAGAGGCTAGCGACCTTTAGAGCTAGAACCTGCCAAGAAGTGCAGCTAGCTTTCAGCTATGGAGATTGTGGTGAGTGAGGCGAAAGAGCGAGTGAAAAGGACGAAGAAATGAGTGAGAGCGATGCCTCCGGGACATCGCGGGCAATTTGGCATTGCATTTGCTCCTTTCTATCTAAACTTTTGCGCAACGCGTCGGCTAGATAGCACATATTATTGTATAACCATTCACGTGGCCCAGAGCTTGGTGGGCTGTACCGCTAATTGAGCTGCTCTTGGCAAGCCATGTGCAATCGTTTTCAAGTTGATGTAAAATATCTCTATCAGTGAAGTTATCTGGTGCGAGAGAACGGAGAGCGTGACCTACCGGCTCCAGTCAATCCCTCAAGAGAGTTAACGGGCGTGGAGCCGTGGTTTCTTTGACGGTCGAAGAAATCAAGCCAGGAAAGTCATTATTAGAATTGCAGTGTAGTACAACAGCAGTTTATCCTTATGTCTCCCCAATTCATCCGGTGCTTAATGTACTTTAGATAGCTTTTATAAATTCGAACCTCCACTACAATCTGGGGCTCACTACTTACTAGTAGTACGAGTACGAGTATACTTTAGCACGTTGTTAATGTATATATTTAGGTTAAAACTGATGTCTTGTAAATGTCTTATTATACCACCCAAGTGAGCATGGCGTGTATTTTCTAAACATACACGTGTCTTTAGACGATTCTGGGCTGTTTAAAAAAAAACACGTATATTATAATGTTGCAACAGTGGTCGAGTGGTAATATAAAATAAAATAACAACAGCAGCACCGTAATATCTACGGATCGGCATAAGAAAGCAACATAAATCCTACGAGTTATGCGTTACGCGAAATACGGCCATCGACTCCGCGCCGACAACAGCGTGAACAACTTGAACCACCCATTGCGTCATCGCCAACCCGAATATGTCAACCTGACTCCGCAGGGGAGGGTGCTTTAGCGGTAGTTGCCCAAGTCCGCAGAGGGGGGTGCTTTAGGGGTAGTTGCCCAAGTCCGCAGAGGGGGGTGCTTTAGGGGTAGTTGCCCAAGTCTGCAGTGGGGGGTGCTTTAGGGGTAGTTGCCCAAGTCCGCAGAGGGGTTGCTTTAGGGGTTGTTGCCCAAGTCCGCAGTGGTGAGGGGGGGGGGGGGGTCGCTTTAGGGGTAGTTGTCCAAGTCCGCAGAGGGGGGTGCTTTAGGGGTAGTTGCCCAAGGACCGAGGCACAACGGCGTGAATACTTGATAGAATAGTACCGGTACAAGGCACCTATCCACAAAGTACACTTGCAGAACTGCACATTGGGTAAAGTTTTCCACAGCAGAATATTTAAGCGTTTATCAAGTGTAAATTTACATTTTTAAATAATGCTACCCGATAAACAGACACCAACCGGGAGTGCAGCACGCCTTAAAACGAAAGGGTATAGATGGCGCGGTCTATAATAGACCCTTATTGATGATCAATAAGTGTGGATCATCCTAATCCATATCCAACTGCTATAATTTCCTTAACTAACTGAAAGCCGCCATTTTCTCAACTTCGTGGAATATCATATCCTTTAGCTTACTGCACTCAATGGGAGTCAAAAAGCCCTTTTCTTCTTCGTGGTGAGAGGTACTGCCACTGCCACCGCTACCACTGCCGCGATCCCCGCCACTGTTATTACTATTCCTTGCGCTTTCTCGGGAAGACATGGCCCCCGCTACAGTCATCACCATCGACTCAGGAGTACCAGTCCGGAGGCCACTTTTCACCAGCCGCATAGCAGCCGCACTCTGGCTGAAGTGGATTATGAAGAATAGTGCGCGATGAACTTCAGACGATAGTGGAAGTGCCTTGAAATTAAACTTCAATGCGATCAGTCTGTCGATAAATATCAGGATTATGTCTTCGTCCAACCCAAGCTCGCATGCTTTGGCAAGAAACAAGGTAAGGTCAGAGGCTTTCGCGCTATCTAAACTTGCAGTGAAGGGCTCGGTGGTTAGCCTTCGAACGAGGGTGCTTGATAGTCGACGATCTAGAGCCGTAGAAAGCATATCCAGTGATACCGACGCATTAGCATTGTTCAGTAATAAGTTAATCCTGTCTTCAGTGCCGAAGTCAATAGCCTTTTGTAGCCGAAGTTCGAGCTCTTCTGGCGAGGCTTGTACGCTTAATACCTGCAAATCATCAACATTGTATGCGTTGCAC
>CAXIWF010000315.1:0-20111 GCA_964036045.1 Eutreptiella sp. 'Long Island Sound 2002' | reverse complement strand
GGAGCGCCTCCACCTGCCGCTGCAGCTGGGCGATGAGCTGCGCCTCTGGTGACGGCGGGGCAGGAGGTGGCGCAGCGGGCCCACGTCCACGAGATGCGCCCCGCGGGTGGCGCGCCGGCGGCTGCAGCTGGGCGCCGCCCGCTGCCGCGGCCGCGATGCCAGCTCCGGCGTGTGCGCCACGGGCTGGCGCCTGAAGGTTGCTGTTGTCGTTGTTGTTGTTGTTGACGTTGACGTTCGGGTCCTCGTTGCGCATGTTGGCGAAATAGGGCGCCATGGCGGCCGCGATCGCGGCCCCCAGGGCTGTCACCATGTCGTTTGCACAAGCAGAGCACAAGAAAACTGCACAGCCGGATGCGGAGTGATGCTGGCCCAAAAAGGTGAATAAGTAAAGCACCCAGCGGCCGTGCCGCCAACCATGTAAAAAGACAACACAACAGGCGCACCCAGCGGCCACGCCGCCGGAGTCAACCTCTGCAGAGGGCAGATACAGGCGAGCACGACTGTTGCTGAGTCTCACTAACGGTAAAAGGCGGCCAGTCCCAGCACCCGGCCTTCAGCTCCAGCGGAATGCGGACCGACGCGGCCCAAAAATACAAACCCAAATCAGCACCCAGCGGCCAAGCCGTCAGGGACACCCACTGCACCGGGCAGGCACAGACGACGACGACAGTCGTCAGACCTCACGGGTTGAAGAGGCGGGCAATTTGCAACACCAGCCCATACCGGGCCTGGATCCATATATAGGGTACAGCAACCCTGCGTCCCTGGTTCCAGTCCGTTAGGGAGGCCACAGCGACTCCCCCCGGCAGCCTTACCTCCCAGACCTGGCAGCAGGCATGCCGCCCTGGGGGTTTGACGCTGCGGCCGCCGGGGGTCGTGCGGCGGTGCGGCGTGCCCCCCGCGCGCGCGGCCACGTCCCGGACCGCCCGTTCCAAAAATCCCTCCCTGTCGTCAGGGAGGGGGCACTGGGGGCACAGGCGCACCCCGTTGCCGAGCAGCACCCGGCGGACGGGCAGGCGCGCCAACCTGCCGCGAAGGCGGGTGCGGAGCACGCTGCTCCACCTCGCCGCCCGGCGCTGCTGGGCGTCCGCGGAACGCTGGTGCCGTTGTCCGCCATGGCGACCCTTTCGGTGGGCTCCACGGGAACCCCGTCGCTTGTGGGCGCCACGCGAGCCCCGACGCTTGGTCATAGGTGCGGATAGCAAAAGAAAAAGGTTGCTACATGGAGGGCGCATGCTCTGCCGCCACTGCTCTGCTGGGGGGGGGTGGGGGGGGGGGGGGGGGCTAGCATCCCCGGAGACACACCACCCCCCTCACCCGAGCCTCGCCCAGATTCTCCAGCAATGCATCCCACGTGCACCAAGCCTCGACTTCCGCTCTGGCCTGCGAGCCTCCGAACACTGACGTCACCCTGGACATAGGGTCTCCCGGCTGAAGCGCCGAGGGCACCCACACGAGGCGGAGCACGATCCCCGATACCCACAGGATTCTAGCCAACGACCGAAGGACCGTTTGGTGGTGGGTCAGGTGGCTAGTCGCGCGCAGCCTGAGGACCTGAGCAATGGCTGCCTCACTGTCGCTACAGACCGTAACAGATCGGTGTCCCTTCCTGACTGCAAACCTGACAGCCCACGCCACTCCCCTCAGTTCCGTGGTTTGCTGGCTGGCGAAGCGGGCAGGAGGTGTCACATGCGTACGCACACCCACTCCCGGCACGAGCGCCCGAACCCTCCAGCACCCCGCATCGCGCGCTCCATCGACACAGATGACGACGCCCCCGCACCACAGAGATGATCGCGAAAGCCTATCTTCAGTCCCAAACTTGAGGGTCCTCAATTGCCGCCAGGCCTCCCCGCCCGGCGCCTGCCAGGGCTCGGCCGCCAACGCCACCAATGTTGCGAGGCTGCCCAGCATTTTCAGGGGGAAGCCCTGGGCCGGCTGTTTGACCCCCCCCACCGTCCTACCCCAGCGCAACCAGCAGTAGGCGCCCGCCGCGAAAGGGCAACCCAATCCCCTCGGACGCACATGCCAATTCAGCAAACCCAGGAAGCTTTGGAGGTGCCGGTCGTTGCCTGCGCCAACCGCCAGCCTCAGCCATCCCGCCCACAACTGGAGCAGTGCTTGTTCATGGCTCCTGATCCGCCTGGCCTGCAAGTCGAGCTCCTTCCCCAGGAATGACGCCACAGGCACCGGGTCCAGGACACTCTTAGGACTTATGAGGAAACCAGCCTCGATCAGGGCACGCACTGCCACTCGCCCCGCCTCCCTGAGCACCTCCCTATCAGTGAAGACGAGCAAAAAGTCATCGAGGTAGTGCACAAGGAGTATCTCGGGGGGCAGTACCCCCTGGAGAATGCGTGCCAAACTCGTTTGGCACAGATAGGGGCTGTATTTCCAGCCAAACGGTAGGCGCGACAGCGCCACAGGCGGAGCCCCGGGGGCGGGCCGGAAGCGAAAAACCTGGCGCGCACCCTGGGGTAAGCAAAAGCTCCAGAACGCATTTTTGAGGTCAATGTGGAGGCCGTAGAGGTCCACATCAGGCGGGAATGCCGACAAGGACCTAGCCAAATCCTCCCAGGAATCCAATCTAAAAGTGGGGGGCTTGCCCCCGTCACTCTTGTTGATCTTGACGCAACTCAAGATCAAGGAGACCTTCTCGGATGACTTGGGGATGACGAAGGGGTAACACGTGGGCGGGGGGGGGGGGTCAGCCGGCTCCTCGTAGACCCCCGCCCCCCTCAACGCCTGCACTATCCTCTGGACCTGCTGCGACACCCATCTGGTTGCCCCTCGGACCACCCTATCCCCGTCCTGCCACTCTTGCTCGACGTCAAAATCCTGGAGCCCTCCGTGGTAGAAGGGCGGTGCGACAGCGTCCCACAGATCGTCCGGTAGTTGGTGGGAGCCTACCGGTCCCAATCCCCGGTCCAAAATGGCATCCTCGACCCCCCCCATGAACCGCGGAATGGGGGAGGTGTTGATATGGAGGCATGCCTCCCAGGCGTCCGGGTGGAGCTTGCGCAAGGCGCCCAGGAGAGCGGGTAAAGCCCCTTGCAAGCGGAAATCCTCGGCTGTATCGAATACTCTATTCAACCACAAATCCACCCTCTTCGCAACCATCCACAAGCCACAACGTTCCCGCTCGGCTATCAAGTGAAAATGGGGGGTTATCGCCTGCATGAACTCCAGGAAGAGGGGGGGCTGTTCCTGCATCCTCCCACCCCTGTCGGGACCCTTACAGAGGGGGGGGGGGGGCGACGCCACTGGGCCCGCCCTCCCCCAAGCCTTGGCCTTGAGACGCTCAGCTGCAGCCACGAAGGCACCCTCCACCGGGCCTTGCGCCTCCGGCGTCCGGACACGCCCGCCCTGCCCGAGCTTGATGCGCTTGGGTTGCGGCGTTCCGATCTGCTGGGCCAAACGAGGTCTCCCAGCTTGACGGCGTGCGGGGGCTCGGGATCGCACGGCCTGCGTACCATCCAGGACCACCTTAGCGCGACGCGGCCCCGCGTATGTGCGGTAGACACGGCCCACCATTCAAGCTTTCGAGCCCGCTGCGGGCCCTCCTCTGACTGGGCCAACGGCTGCCCTGGAGGACCACGGCTTACGCTCCCGTCCAACGAACCTGGCAATTCCGGCCTGTCGACGCCCGGGGGAGCCCCTGGCGCTGCCGACTGCGAATTCGCCGGAGGGCTCGCTTCCGGAATCCTCGATGTTGTCGTCGGTGTCCACGTCGGAATCGACATTGATGGGCCCGGTTGCCGTCCCCGGCCCGCACGCCCCCCCCCCACGGCCCCCAAAGGCCCCGCCACCGTGCACAGCTGACCCGCATCTTCCCGAGACACGGCGCCGCGCTCAATGGCAGAGGCCAAAGGAGGAAGTGGAGGGGGGGTAGGAGCTGTGTCAGGCCCCAGGCCCACCTCAGCAGAGCCGTCCCCTGGGGATTCCTCCAGCTCGGCCGCGGTCTGGTCTCCGTCGCCTCCTCCCCCAAGCGTGCCGCTCGCAGTGGACTCCGGCTTCTGACCTCGCGGAAGTCTCGGCTTGCGCTTGGTCGGGGTGTTGAGGGCGCTCGCGATACTGGGGAACATCGGGGATCCCCACAGGGCCAGGACGCCCACGCGTTCCGGAGTCGGCAAAGGCCCCTGGTCACGGGACCATGCGGGCAGCACCGTAGGGGCAACGACTCCCGGGTCTGACCATTTGGTGCCGTATTGCATCGCCACGGCTGTGCTTTGCCATCTGCCCCACCATTTGTAGTAGGCGAGGTCTGGCTTACGGGCCCAAGTCGCTGCGGCGCCTCCCCTGCGCAGGGCGTGCCACCTGGCCCGGAAGTGGGCGGTGCTCGCCAGGGCGTCGGCCATGCCTGCCTCCAACCCCGCTTCCCCTGACTGCCAGACGAGCATGTCTGAGGACCGGCCCAGCGAAACCATGTGGCCATGAAGCCACGCCCGGACGCTGTCCGCATACCTGTACAGGGGGCGGGTGGTGTACCCCTCCTCCCCTGTCTTGGAGTTCCAAAACGGGACAAAGCCTGGCATAGCCAGGTCAGTAACCCTGATGCCAGCTGCTTCGCCCACCCGCAGGTAGCATACCCAGCTGATGATGGCCAATGCGCTGAACACTGCTCCGTGTCTGGAGTCTCTGGCCTTTTCGACCAGCTGGACCAAGCCTGCTGGGGACAGATAGGGCTGAGAGCCCGAGGATGCGGCTCCCGCCGCGATCCGTTTGTGCAAGGTGGTGACTGTTGGGGGCAGCCACTGGAGGTCCTCCACGGCCCTGACCGCGGAGGTAATACCCCGCAGGGCTGACGCTGTAGCGCCGGCTTGCGCCCGCTCCGCCAGGAGGCCTGCCAGTGCTGCGGCTGTATCAGGCGGGCCCGTGCGGCCCGCGTAAGCCGCCAAGGCCCGGAGTCGGGACGCGTACTGCGAGCGGGTTCTCGGTCTCCAGGACTGCATGGCACTTTCCTCCGGTGAGCAGGGGTCGTCTGACCGAGCTGCTGTCTCCCACCGGCGGGCGAGCGCCCGCAGCTCTGCCGCCGTGTCCGCAACGCCGGAGCCCGGGGCGGTCGGTCCGGGCTCCAGTTGGTCCTGTCAGGACCACTGTGGGCATCTAAAGTGCTAGTGGCGTTCGTCGGGGGAGCCCCGCTGCGCGCACCTCTGGCACCCCCCGCTCGGCGGCGAGTCCACAGGGATCCACTCGCCCTGCCTCGACTGCCATTGCAGTACTCCTCCCACCTCCCTGAATTTCACGCTCCGCCACGTGAACGCCGATCCTTGTTCCTTCCATGCCTCCTCCAGCGTGGTGTACTGGTTGGACTCGGAGCTGGTTTTTCCGTGCGTCCCTGCATACCTTCGGGCATACGCCGCCTGGGACTGGGACACGCAGTCCCAGACCCTCCACGCCAGCTGCTCTCCTGGGTCGACTGCGGCCTCCGTCGCCTGGCCGCCAAACTCACTTGGTCGGGGGATCTCCCCCACCTCACCAGCTCTAAGGCGCACGTACGCCTTGATGTTGGACAGCATGAGTCTCATCCACTGTGCCAACTGGGGCTTCTCGAGGGCTCGGTTTACTTCTGGTACGCTCAGTGGGGGCAGGCGGGGCCCCTCCTTCACTGCCACTCGGGCGAGTTGCTCTCTGAGTTCTTGAATTTCTTTGGCTTGCGCCGCCAGCCGCTCCTCGGCTGACTCGTGCTGGTTCTGGCTAGGCTGCTCAACCCCGTCCATGGGTTAACAAAAACAAAGACAGGAAAGCTGCCTAAACATTGGAGACGCAAACAAAAGTTGAGACGAGGCACAACTAGTGTTGTCCATGTCGAAGGGGTGGTGGCGTCGCACTGCCGCGAAGACGCAAGCCCACGGCCGCGGAGCGCAGTGCTCTGGCGCGCGCAGTTACGCGTATACGGGCTGAGAGGTGCGCGCTTCGGGCTGTGGGCAGCCCCAGGCGCGCCCTGAAATGGGCAGCCAGCCGGACAGGCCTGTCGCCGGCTGCCGGGGTGCGGCGGAGGGGCCGCAGACGCGAGCGCAGTAACGCGCGTGCGCACAGCCGTATGAGGACGGTGCGGCGCACGGCGACGAGCGAGCACAGCGTGTGCCGCGCGCTGACGCGTGTATGTGGGGCAAGGCGTGAAGCCCAGATCCCCGCGCGATGTACCACCGGAGCTTGGCTCTCAGTGGGGTTGCCCTGCTACCACGTGGCAGGGGCCAAACAAAGCAGGTGTACTATTTACGAGGTAGATCCTTATGCAGCCATGAGATGGCAGGTGTATTCGGCTCAGTCTGCTGTTGCCTCTTTGCGCCTGTGATCCATCCCTTCTGCGGAATCAGAACCTCTGTGTGTGTGCGGTTAGGTAACCTCGGAGATGGCCCTTCCGTGTGCCCCCAGAAAAAGCTGGCGGCAGATTGCTTCCGTATCCGGCGTCTCCGCCGGCCCCTGTGGAACAGGGGTTGGCGGGGAGGGCGGGGATGGCGTTTTGGGCCTCCGCCGCTTGGGGGCGGGAGGCGTTGGGGGCTGATGTGGAGACCTCAAAGAGGCTTGACTTGTCTGTGGAGGCCCAACTTGTGGGCATTTATATGGACGCTTCGGCTGTTGAGAGGAGCAACGCTTCCTGGATGGCTGGACTGGGGTGCATACTTTGTGATGCCCCCTCGCACAACAGTGCCTTACCCCCTGTTGTGTGCGTGCGCAAATGGGGCACGGCGGCAGTCTGTGGGCCTCACAGAGTTGTAGTTGCGGGCGGCGAGGGACGTGCCCCGCTTCGTGATGCCCCAATGAGCAACATTCCTGGGCTGCTTTGCGCAGCCTCTTGCACGTGATGCATGCCGGTAGAGAGTGTGTGTCACATACAGTGGCATTTGCTGGCGCCCTGTTTATGTGTGCCGGTGTTGTTGGCGGAACGTGCCTGCGTGTTCCTGTGTATGGGCGCTGCGGCAAGCGACCGTCGCCGATGATGGGGAAAAAATCCGCTCCAAAATTGGAGCCTGTGGCTCCACCCTTAGCTGTGAGCTGCAGCTATGTGTACAAAGTCTGATGTCTGATGTCTGATAAGGGATGTTGTGTGTGCGGTCTGTCCAAGAAGATGTCTGATATTCTTATCTACTGGAGGTGGGTCTAGGGGTCTAATGCCCAGAGGAAAGTGGGAGAAACTATGCCTAAATCTAAATCAACCCCCCCCCCCAAATGAAAAAAACAAGAAGGGAGGACACAATTGAAAAATCATTGGGGAACCACCTTGGGCAATCAGAAACATGGCAGTAAAAAAGTAAAAAAGACTTTGAACACCAAAATGGGAAAATGGGGAAAATGTGTGAGCAAGGAAAGTGGCAAACAAAAAGGTGCCCATAGGCCCCCATAGGCCCCCATGGGCCCCCAAAGGTGCCCATAGGTCCCCAAAGGTGCCAATAGGCCCCCATAGGCCCCCATAGGCCCCCATAGGCCCCCAAAGGTGCCCATGGGTCCCTAGAGGTGCCCATAGACCCCCAAAGGTCCCCATGGGCCCCCATAGGCCCCCATAGGCCCCCATAGGCCCCCATGGGTCCCCCTAGATGCCGATGAGTCGCCCATCGGCCCCCATCCCCATACGTGCCCATAGGGTCCCATCCCCATAGGTGCCCATAGGTCCCCAAAGGTGCCCAAAGGTCCCCATAGGTCCCCAAAGGTCCCCGTAGACCCCCATAGGCCCCCGTAGGTCCCATAGGTCCCCATAGACCCCCATACGCCCCCGTAGGTCCCCATAGTACCCCATAGGTCCCCAAAGGTGCCCAAAGGTCCCCATAGGTCCCCAAAGGTCCCCATAGACCCCCAAAGGTGCCCAAAGATGCCCATAGGTCCCCAAAGGTGCCAATAGGCCCCCGTAGGCCCCCATAGGCCCTCATAGGCCACCATAGGCCCCCATAGGCCCCCAAAGGTCCCCATAGGCCCCCATAGGTCCCCAATGGTGCCAATAGGCCCCCATCGGTCCCCATAGACCCCCATAGGCCCCAATAGGCCCCCATAGCCCCCCAAAGGTGCCCATAGGCCCCCATAGGCCCCAATAGGTCCCCATAGACCCCCAAAGGTCCCCATAGGCCCCCATAGGCCGCCACAGGCCCCCATAGGCCCCCATAGGTCCCCCTTAGATGCCGATGAGTCCCCATCGGCCCCCATCCCCATAGGTGCCCATAGGTCCCCAAAGGTGCCCATAGGTCCCCCAAGGTGCCCAAAGGTCCCCATAGGTCCCGAAAGGTCCCCGTAGACCCGCATGGGCCCCCATATGCCCCCATAGGTCCCCATAGGTCCCCATAGACCCCCATAGGTCCCAATCGACCCCCATTGACCCCCATAGGTCCCCATAGACCCCCATAGGTCCCCAAAGGTCCCTAAAGGACCCCATACGCCCCCAAAGGTCCCCAAAGGTCCCCAAAGGTGCCCATAGGCCCCCATAGGCCCCCATAGGCCCCCATAGGCCCCCATAGGCCCCCATAGCTCCCCATAGGTCCCCATAGGTCCCAATGGCCCCCATAGGCCCCCAAAGGTCCCCCCAAGCCCCCATAGGTCCCCATAGGTCCCCATAGGCCCCCATAGGCCCCAATAGGCCCCCATAGACCCCCAAAGGTGCCCATAGGCCCCCGTAGGCCCCAATAGGTCCCCGTAGACCCCCAAAGGTCCCCATAGGCCCCCATAGACCCCATAGGCCCCCATAGGCCCCCATAGACCCCCCTAGATGCCAATGAGTCGCCCATCGGCCCCCATCCCCATAGGTGCCCATAGATCCCCATCCCCATAGGTGCCCATAGGCCCCCAAAGGTGCCCAAAGGTCCCCATAGGTCCCCAAAGGTCCCCGTAGACACCCATAGGCCCGCATAGGTCCCCATAGGTCCCCATAGACCCCCATCGGTCCCCGTAGGTCCCCATAGTACCCCATAGGTCCCCAAAGGTGCCCAAAGGTCCCCAAAGGTCCCCATAGACCCCCAAAGGTGCCCAAAGATGCCCATAGGTCCCCAAAGGTGCCAATAGGCCCCCGTAGGCCCCCATAGGCCCTCATAGGCCCCCATAGGCGCCCATAGGACCCCAAGGGTCCCCATAGACCCCCATAGGCCCCCATAAGTCCCCATAGACCCCCATAGGCCCCCATAGAGCCCCATAGGTCCCCAAAGGTGCCAAAAGGCCCCCATAGGCCCCCATTGGCCCCCATAGGTCCCCATAGGCCCCCAAAGGTGCCAATAGGCCCCCATAGGTCCCAATAGACGCCCAATGGCCCCCATAGGTCCCCATAGACCCCCATAGGCCCCATAGGCCGCCATAGGCCCCCATAGGCCCCCATTGGCCCCCATAGGTCCCCATAGACCCCCATCGGTCCCCGTAGGTCCCCATAGTACCCCATAGGTCCCCAAAGGTGCCCAAAGGTCCCCAAAGGTCCCCATAGACCCCCAAAGGTGCCCAAAGATGCCCATAGGTCCCCAAAGGTGCCAATAGGCCCCCGTAGGCCCCCATAGGCCCTCATAGGCCCCCATAGGCGCCCATAGGACCCCAAGGGTCCCCATAGACCCCCATAGGCCCCCATAAGTCCCCATAGACCCCCATAGGCCCCCATAGAGCCCCATAGGTCCCCAAAGGTGCCAAAAGGCCCCCATAGGCCCCCATTGGCCCCCATAGGTCCCCATAGGCCCCCAAAGGTGCCAATAGGCCCCCATAGGTCCCAATAGACGCCCAATGGCCCCCATAGGTCCCCATAGACCCCCATAGGCCCCATAGGCCGCCATAGGCCCCCATAGGCCCCCATTGGCCCCCATAGGTCCCCATAGGTCCCCAAAGGTGCCAATGGGCCCCCATAGGTCCCCATAGACCCCCATAGGCCCCCATAGGCCCCCATAGGCCCCCATAGGTCCCCATAGGCCCCCATAGGCCCCCATAGGTCCCCATAGGCCCCCACAGGCCCCCATAGGTCCCCATAGGCCCCCATAGGCCACCATAGGCCCCCATAGGCCCCCATAGGTCCCCATAGGCCCCCATAGCTCCCCATAGGCCACAATAGGTGCCCATAGGCCCCATAGACCCCCATAGGCCCCCATAGGTCCCCATAGGCCCCCATAGGCCCCCATAGGCCCCCATAGGTCCCCATAGGCCCCCACAGGTCCCCATAGGCCCCCATAGGCCCCCATACGCCCCCATAGGCCCCCAAAGGTCCCCATAGGCCCCTAAAGGCCCCTATAGGTCCCCATAGGTCCCCATAGGCCCCCATAGGCCCCCATAGGTCCCCATAAGTCCCCATAGGCCCCCATAGGTCCCCATAGAGCCCCATAGGTCCCCATAGGTCCCCATAGGTCCCCATAGGCCCTCGTAGGCCCCCATAGACCCCCATAGGTCCCCATAGAGCCCCATAGGCCCCCATAGGTCCCCATAGGTCCCCACAGGCCCCCATAGGCCCCCACAATATTTGGGGGGTCTACACCCCCAAAATATTTGACGGATGTGTGGCCGTCAAATATTTGGGGGGTCTACACCCCCAAAACATTTGACGGATGTATGTCCATCAAATATTTGACGCATGTCCATGCGTCAGTTACCTGGGGAGTGTAGACCCCTAAAATATTTGACGGATGTATGTCCGTCAAACATTTGGGGGGTCTACACCCCCAAAGTATTTGACGGACGTGTGTCCGTCAAATATTTGGGGGGTCTACACCCCAAAAATATTTGACGGATGGGGTTCCGTCAAATATTTGGGGGGTCTACACCCCCAAAATATTTCACGGATGGGGTTCCGTCAAATATTTGGGGGGTCTACAGCCCCCAAATATTTCACGGATGGGGTTCCGTCAAATATTTGGGGGGTCTAAAGCCCCCAAATATTTCACGGAACCCCATCCGTCAAATATTTTGGGGGTCTACAGCCCCCAAATATTTCAGGGAACCACATCCGTCAAATAGTTTGGGGGTCTACAGCCCCCAAATATTTCACGGAACCACATCCGTGAAATATTTTGGGGGTGTAGACCCCCAAAATATTTCACGGATGGGGTTCCGTCAAATATTTGGGGGCTGTACACCCCCAAAATATTTGACGGATGGGGTTCCGTGAAATATTTGGGGGGTCTACAGCCCCAAAATATATCACGGAACCCCATCCGTCAAATATTTGGGGGGTCTACAGCCCCCAAATATTTCACCGGACCACATCTGTGAAATATTTTGGGGGTGTAGACCCCCAAAATATTTCACGGATGGGGTTCCGTCAAATATTTGGGGGCTGTACACCCCCAAAATATTTGACGGATGGGGTTCCGTCAAATATTTGGGGGGTCTACAGCCCCCAAATATTTCACAGATGGGGTTCCGTCAAACATTTGGGGGGTCTACACCCCCAAAATATTTCACGGATGGGGTTCCGTCAAATATTTGGGGGCTGTACACCCCCAAAATATTTGACGGATGGGGTTCCGTCAAATATTTGGGGGGTCTACAGCCCCCAAATATTTAACGGATGGGGTTCCGTCAAATATTTGGGGGGTCTGCAGCCCCCAAATATTTCACGGAACCCCAGCTGTTAAATATTCTAGGGGTGTAGACCCCCAAAATATTTCACGGATGGGGTTCCGTCAAATATTTGGGGGCTGTACACCCCCAAAATATTTGACGGATGGGGTTCCGTCAAATATTTGGGGGGTCTACAGCCCCCAAATATTTCACGGATGGGGTTCCGTCAAATATTTGGGGGGTCTACAGCCCCCAAATATTTCACGGAACCCCATCCGTGAAATATTTTGGGGGTGTAGACCCCCAAAATATTTCACGGATGGGGTTCCGTCAAATATTTGGGGGCTGTACACCCCCGAAATATTTGACGGATGGGGTTCCGTCAAATATTTGGGGGGTCTACACCCCCAAAATATTTCACGGATGGGGTTCCGTCAAATATTTGGGGGCTGTACACCCCCAAAATATTTGACGGATGGGGTTCCGTGAAATATTTGGGGGGTCTACAGCCCCCAAATATTTCACGGATGGGGTTCCGTCAAATATTTGGGGGGTCTACAGCCCCCAAATATTTCACGGATGGGGTTCCGTCAAATATTTGGGGGGTCTACAGCCCCCAAATATTTCACGGAACCGGATCCGTCAAATATTTGGAGGGTCTACAGCCCCCAAATATTTCACGGAACCACATCCGTCAAATATTTGGAGGGTCTACACCCCCAAAATATTTCACGGATGGGGTTCCGTCAAATATTTGGGGGGTCTACAGCCCCCAAATATTTCACGGAACCCCATCCGTCAAATATTTTGGGGGTCTACAGCCCCCAAATATTCCACGGAACCACATCCGTCAAATGTTTGGGGGGTCTACAGCCCCCAAAATATTTCACGGATGGGGTTCCGTCAAATATTTGGGGGGTCTACAGCCCCCAAATATTTCACGGATGGGGTTCCGTCAAATATTTGGGGGGTCTACGGCCCCCAAATATTTCACGGATGGGGTTCCGTCAAATATTTTGGGGGCTGTACACCCCCAAAATATTTGACGGATGGGGTTCCGTCAAATATTTGGGGGGTCTACAGCCCCCAAATATTTCACGGATGGGGTTCCGTCAAATATTTGGGGGCTGTACACCCCCCAAATATTTCACGGATGGGGTTCCGTCAAATATTTGGGGGCTGTACACCCCCAAAATATTTGACGGATGGGGTTCCGTCAGATATTTGGGGGGTCTACAGCCCCCAAATATTTCATGGATGGGGTTCCGTCAAATATTTGGGGGGTCTACAGCCCCCAAATATTTCACGGAACCCCATCTGTTAAATATTCTAGGGGTGTAGACCCCCAAAATATTTCACGGATGGGGTTCCGTCAAATATTTGGGGGCTGTACACCCCCAAAATATTTGACGGATGGGGTTCCGTCAAATATTTGGGGGGTCTACAGCCCCCAAATATTTCACGGATGGGGTTCCGTCAAATATTTGGGGGGTCTACAGCCCCAAAATATTTCACGGAACCCCATCCATGAAATATTTTGGGGGTGTAGACCCCCAAAATATTTCACGGATGGGGTTCCGTCAAATATTTGGGGGCTGTACACCCCCAAAATATTTGACGGATGGGGTTCCGTCAAATATTTGGGGGGTCTACAGCCCCAAAATATTTCACGGATGGGGTTCCGTCAAATATTTGGGGGCTGTACACCCCCAAAATATTTGACGGATGGGGTTCCGTGAAATATTTGGGGGGTCTACAGCCCCCAAATATTTCACGGATGGGGTTCCGTCAAATATTTGGGGGGTCTACAGCCCCCAAATATTTCACGGATGGGGTTCCGTCAAATATTTGGGGGGTCTACAGCCCCCAAATATTTCACGGAACCCCATCCGTCAAATATTTGGAGGGTCTACAGCCCCCAAATATTTCACGGAACCACATCCGTCAAATATTTGGAGGGTCTACACCCCCAAAATATTTCACGGATGGGGTTCCGTCAAATATTTGGGGGGTCTACAGCCCCCAAATATTTCACGGAACCCCATCCGTCAAATATTTTGGGGGTCTACAGCCCCCAAATATTCCACGGAACCACATCCGTCAAATGTTTGGGGGGTCTACACCCCAAAAATATTTCACGGATGGGGTTCCGTCAAATATTTGGGGGGTCTACAGCCCCCAAATATTTCACGGATGGGGTTCCGTCAAATATTTGGGGGGTCTACAGCCCCCAAATATTTCACGGATGGGGTTCCGTCAAATATTTTGGGGGCTGTACACCCCCAAAATATTTGACGGATGGGGTTCCGTCAAATATTTGGGGGGTCTACAGCCCCCAAATATTTCACGGATGGGGTTCCGTCAAATATTTGGGGGCTGTACACCCCCCAAATATTTCACGGATGGGGTTCCGTCAAATATTTGGGGGCTGTACACCCCCAAAATATTTGACGGATGGGGTTCCGTCAGATATTTGGGGGGTCTACAGCCCCCAAATATTTCACGGATGGGGTTCCGTCAAATATTTGGGGGGTCTACAGCCCCCAAATATTTGACGGAACCCCATCCGTCAAATATTCTAGGGGTGTAGACCCCGAAAATATTTCAAGGATGGGGTTCCGTCAAATATTTGGGGGCTGTACACCCCCAAAATATTTGACCGATGGGGTTCCGTCAAATATTTGGGGGGTCTACAGCCCCCAAATATTTCACGGATGGGGTTCCGTCAAATATTTGGGGGGTCTACAGCCCCCAAATATTTCACGGAACCCCATCCGTCAAACATTTTGTGGGTCTACAGCCCCCAAATATTTCACGGAACCACATCCGTGAAATATTTGGGGGGTCTACACCCCCCAAATATTTCAGAGATGGGGTTCCGTCAAATATTTGGGGGGTCTACACCCCCAAAATATTTCACGGATGGGGTTCCGTCAAATATTTGGGGGGTCTACATCCCCCAAATATTTCACGGATGGGGTTCCGTCAAATATTTGGGGGGTCTACAGCCCCCAAATACTTCACGGAACCCCATCTGTTAAATATTCTAGGGGTGTAGACCCCCAAAATATTTCACGGATGGGGTTCCGTCAAATATTTGGGGGCTGTACACCCCCAAAATATTTGACGGATGGGGTTCCGTCAAATATTTGGGGGGTCTGCAGCCCCCAAATATTTCACGGATGGGGTTCCGTCAAATATTTGGGGGGTCTACAGCCCCCAAATATTTCACAGAACCCCATCCGTGAAATATTTTGGGGGTGTAGACCCCCAAAATATTTCACGGATGGGGTTCCGTCAAATATTTGGGGGCTGTACACCCCCAAAATATTTGACGGATGGGGTTCCGTCAAATATTTGGGGGGTCTACACCCCCAAAATATTTCACGGATGGGGTTCCGTCAAATATTTGGGGGCTGTACACCCCGAAAATATTTGACGGATGGGGTTCCGTGAAATATTTGGGGGGTCTACAGCCCCCAAATATTTCACGGATGGGGTTCCGTCAAATATTTGGGGGGTCTACAGCCCCCAAATATTTCACGGATGGGGTTCCGTCAAATATTTGGGGGGTCTACAGCCCCCAAATATTTCACGGAACCCCATCCGTCAAATATTTGGAGGGTCTACAGCCCCCAAATATTTCACGGAACCACATCCGTCAAATATTTGGAGGGTCTACACCCCCAAAATATTTCACGGATGGGGTTCCGTCAAATATTTGGGGGGTCTACAGCCCCCAAATATTTCACGGAACCCCATCCGTCAAATATTTTGGGGGCCTACAGCCCCCAAATATTCCACGGAACCACATCCGTCAAATGTTTGGGGGGTCTACACCCCCAAAATATTTCACGGATGGGGTTCCGTCAAATATTTGGGGGGTCTACAGCCCCCAAATATTTCACAGATGGGGTTCCTCCAAATATTTGGGGGGTCTACACCCCCAAAATATTTCATGGATGGGGTTCCGTCAAATATTTTGGGGGCGGTACACCCCCGAAATATTTGACGGATGGGGTTCCGTCAAATATTTGGGGGGTCTACAGCCCCCAAATATTTCACGGATGGGGTTCCGTCAAATATTTGGGGGCTGTACACCCCCCAAATATTTCACGGATGGGGTTCCGTCAAATATTTGGGGGGTCTACAGCCCCCAAATATTTCACGGATGAGGTTCCGTCAAATATTTGGGGGGTCGACAGCCCCCAAATATTTCACGGAACCCCATCCGTCAAATATTCTAGGGGTGTAGACCCCGAAAATATTTGCCGGATGGGGTTCCGTCAAATATTTGGGGGCTGTACACCCCCAAAATATTTGACCGATGGGGTTCCGTCAAATATTTGGGGGGTCTACAGCCCCCAAATATTTCACGGAACCCCATCCGTCAAATATTTTGGGGGTCTGCAGCCCGAAAATATTTCACGGAACCACATCCGTGAGATATTTTGGGGGTGTAGACCCCCAAAATATGTCACGGATGGGGTTCCGTCATATATTTGGGGGTTGTACACCCCCAAAACATTTGACGGATGGGGTTCCGTCAAATATTTGGGGGGTCTACACCCCCGAAATATTTCACGGATGGGGTTCCGTCAAATATTTGGGGGCTGTACATCCCCAAAATATTTGACGGATGGGGTTCCGTCAAATATTTGGGGGGTCTACAGCCCCCAAATATTTCACGGATGGGGTTCCGTCAAATATTTGGGGGGTCTACAGCCCCCAAATATTTCACGGAACCCGATCCGTGAAATATTTGGGGGCTGTAGACCCCCAAAATATTTGACGGATGGGGTTCCGTGAAATATTTGGGGGCTGTACACCCCCAAAATATTTGACGGATGGGTTTCCGTCAAATGTTTGGGGGGTCTACAGCCCCAAAATATTTCACGGATGGGGTTCCGTCAAATATTTGGGGGCTGTACACCCCCGAAATATTTGACGGATGGGGTTCCGTGAAATATTTGGGGGGTCTACAGCCCCCAAATATTTCACGGATGGGGTTCCGTCAAATATTTGGGGGGTCTACAGCCCCCAAATATTTCACGGATGGGGTTCCGTCAAATATTTTGGGGGTCTACAGCCCCCAAATATTTCACGGAACAAAATCCGTCAAATATTTGTGGGGTCTACACCCCCAAAATATTTGACGGATGGGGTTCCGTCAAATATTTGGGGGGTCTACAGCCCCCAAATATTTCACGGATGGGGTTCCGTCAAATATTTGGGGGGTCTACACCCCCAAAATATTTGACGGATGTATGTCCGTCAAATATTTGACGCATGCCCATGCGTCAGGTACCTTGGGGGGTGTAGACCCCCCAAATATTTGACGGATGTGTGTCCGTCAAATATTTTGGGGGGTCCACACCCCCAAAATATTTGACGGATGCATGTCCGTCAAATGTTTGACGCATACCCATGCGTCAGTTATCTGGGGGGTGTAGACCCCCGAAGTATTTGACGAATGTATCCTTCAGCGCTGCAAGCGCCTGTGCCTCACTCTCTCCCACAGAATTTCCACAGAGATTGAGGGACAGGGTATGCAGTGAGGCGGCATCCTTCAACGCTGCAAGCGCCTGTGCCCCACTGTCTCCCACAGAATTTCCACAAAGATTGAGGGACAGGGTATGCAGTGAGGCGGCATCCTTCAGCGCTGCAAGCGCCTGTGCCCCACTGTCTCCAACGGAATTTCCACGAAGATCGAGGGACAGGGTATGCAGTGAGGCGGCATCCTTCAGTGCTGCAAGCGCCTGTGCCCCACTCTCTCCCACAGAATTTCCAGAAAGATTGAAGGACTGTGTGTCCGTCAAATATTTTGGGGGTCTACACCCCCAAAACATTTGACGGATGTATGTCCGTCAAATATTTGACGCATGCCCATGCGTCAGTTATCTGGGGGGTCTACACGCCCAAAATATTTGACGGATGGGGTTCCGTCAAATATTTGGGGGGTCTACACCCCCAAAATATTTGACGGATGTATGTCCGTCAAATATTTGACACATGCCCATGCGTCAGTTATCTGGGGGGTGTAGACCCCCAAAATATTTGACGGACGTATGTCCGTCAAATATTTGGGGGCTGTAGACCCCCAAAGCACTCGATAGTGGCTTTAGCAACACCGCACCACACCCCTCTTCGCGCAAATACCCATCCGCATCATCCGAGAATGTCGCACATCGGCCCTTCCTGGATAGCATCCCGGCTGCACGAAAGCTGATGAACACCTCGAAATTGAAGAGCAGGTTTACTCCCACCGCCACGGCCACCTCACAGTCATGCGCATACATGGCCTTGCATGCAGCATCCGTTGCCACCAACGAGGATGAACATGCAGTGTCAATCGTCATAGAGGGTCCCACCAACCCAAACACATACGCCAACCAACTAGATAAAAAAACCTGAAAAAGAAAAACAGGCATACCCTCCCTAACCACAACCATACAAGCAGGGAAATGACAGGGTGGGAGGGAGGGAGGGAGGGGAGAGAGGGAGGGAGGGAGGGAGGGAGGCTCTCTTGGGCGGCCGTAGGGGCTGTGTTGTGCTGTGTTGTGCTGTAATATGCTGTGCTATGCTGTATGTTGTGCTGTGCTGTGGTGTGCTGTGATGTGATGTGATGTGCTGTGATGTGCCGTGCTGTGCTGTGCCGTGCTCGAAACCCACTACCCCCCCTCTCCACAGTTCCGGCCCAACCCGATGAACCCCCACCCACCCACCCCACCAGCAAAACTGACCCGATTAGCTCAGGTGAGGTTGCTTGGGCCAGACATCAGGATTCTGTTCCCACTTGTCTTCAGTCACATATGAGCCCCCCGATCGGTTTGAGTAAGAGAGATGGGGTGGGGTGGGGTGGGGTGGGGGGGGGGGGGGGGGGCACGTACCATCATTGAAGGGGTTGCAAGCACTGGTTGGGTTCCAGACGCTAGGGTCGAGACCACAACCCACTTCTACACCTCAAGGGTGTGGTGACAATGGGACAAGTCTGATATTGGGGGGGACACGTGGGGGGGGGGGGAAGTCTGACACGGGGGGGGGGGGGGTAGAAAGGGTGTTGGGGTGGGGGGGGGGGGGGGGTTGGGGGTGATGGTCCATAAAAGTCTGATGTCTGATGTCTGATAGCCGACTAGGTCGCTATACACATAGCTGGTGAGCTGTGCACCAGATGCTGGTGCCAGGCCTGTCTGCAAGTTCCCGCACAGGGCTCTGTGTAGTCTATGTGCTTCAATCTCTGCTGCTGTCTTACGCGGGCGGTATGTGTATGCACGCAGCGCATGTGTGCGGTGTGTTCCCGCCTTGGCCACCCACTGCTCTTCGCAATACTGAACGAGTTTGCGGACGTGTGAAATCATGGCCTCTCGGCGTGCAAAATACAGGCGTTTATTTAAACCGCAGATCGCCGGTCCCCCCAGCGGCACAAGCGAGCCACAGCGGGTCACCATGCCGGCTGGGTGCAGCTGGCCTGAGGTGACCAGTCGCTGGGCGCTGGACATTGCCGGACGCAGTACCTTGCCTCGTTCTTGGAGGGACAGGGTATTTCCTGCATACTTCGCCTGAGGCGCATGGGGGAGGGTCCTTTGCGCGAACTCTTCGAAATCAATTGCCAGTTCCAAAAAGGTGACTGTCCCCTGTTCCTCCGGCCACGTCAGGGCTCGTAGCCAGCTAAGTAGGTCCGCGAGAAAGCTCTTTTCCCACTTCCATTCATGCCCCTTGGGGGTGCGGAGTGTCAAGGCACCGTGTGCCACCGTTCGGGGCAGTGGCCCAACCAGCTGTTGATAGGGGTACTGCCTGATTTGCTGAGACAGCCTGTACCCTGCAAAAATGGAAGGGCTGTGCGGATTTCGCTTTTTGCGTGCTGCTATGATGCACACATACATGGAGTGTACCGCGCGCAGGAAGGTGAAAGCTGCACCAGATTTTATTGCCTCCGCAGAAATTTTTGGGGCTAAACCACATCGTCGTAGGCATGCCGGCCACTTACCGGGTGGTGGAAGCTCTGGCAACTGGGAAAGGGCCGTGTGCACAAGCACCAACAACGGGTCACGAACGTGGTCCCATGCGACACAATGCCAGAGGATATGTTCCTCGTCCTCTAGGGACGCATTACAAAAAGGACATGCGGAGGAGGTGCGAAGGCCTCGTTGATACGCGCGCAGCGCGGTCCACGTCGCTCCAGAAAGAACCCCTCTCAATATGGTCCGCTCTAGCTCGGACCCAAAGCTGGCAATGCTCGGCTGCAGAAGTCGCCTGTTCGTGGCATAGTGCAGACCCGCAAACAGGCGAGGTCGCCGTTGGACTAGCGACTCTAAAAATTACTTCCTGAGCTGCTCGCGGACTTCGTGTTTTACAGTCTGTTTGTCCCCATTTAGCATAAGGGGTTCACCCTGCCCTGGGACTTTCCAGCCCCACCAACCCTGCATAGGCGCCCAGCCGCATTCCTGTGCTGTTTGCACCGCGCGCCCAAAGGGGCCGCTGTTTCTTGTGTAAAGTCCTGTTTCCCAGATGGCCTGGGCAGTGATCTGGTTTGGGCCCCTGTTACGGCAAAGATGTGACAGCCAAAGCAGGCGTGAATACTTGACCACCATGGTTGGGGAAATCCGGTGGCCTTTGCATAGCAAGGAGAAGAAAATTTCTTTCGCCCTCCCTAGGCGTGTAGG
>CAXIWF010000314.1:0-59509 GCA_964036045.1 Eutreptiella sp. 'Long Island Sound 2002' | reverse complement strand
GGAAAATTCTCGGAAAATTCTCGGAAAATTCTCGGAAAATTCTCAGGAAAAACGTGGCGGGAAAAATTCTCCGGAAAATTCTCGGAAAATTCTCGGAAAATTCTCGGAAAATTCTCGGAAAATGCTCGAAAATTCTCGGAAAATTCTCGGAAAATTCTCCGGAAATTCTCGGAAATTCTCGGAAAATTCTCGGAAAATTCTCGGAAAATTCTCGGAAAATTCTCGGAAAATTCTCAGATAATTCTCGGAAAATTCTCGGAAAAATTCTCGGAAAATTCTCGGAAAATTCTCGGAAAATTCTCGGAAAATTCCCAGAAAATTCTCGGAAAATTCTCGGAAAATTCTCGGAAAATTCTCGGAAAATTCTCGGAAAATTCTCAGAAAATTCTCGGAAAATTCTCGGAAAATTCTCGGAAAATTCTCGGGAAAATTCTCGGAAAATTCTCGGAAAATTCTCGGAAAATTCTCGGAAAATTCTCGGAAAATTCTCGGAAAATTGACGGAAAATTCTCGGAAAATTCTCGGAAAATTCTCGGAAAATTCTGGGAAAATTCTCGGAAATTCTCGGAAAATTCTCAGAAAATTCTCGGAAAATTCTCGGAAAATTCTCGGAAATTTCTCGGAAAATTCTCGGAAAATTCTCGGAAAATTCTCGGAAAATTCTCGGAAAATTCCCAGAAAATTCTCGGAAAATTCTCGGAAAATTCTTGGAAAATTCTCGGAAAATTCTCGGAAAATTCTCGGAAAATTCCCAGAAAATTCTCGGAAAATTCTCGGAAAATTCTCGGAAAATTCTCAGAAAATTCTCAGAAAATTCTCGGAAATTCTCGGAAAATTCTCCGAAAATTCTCGGAAAATTCTCGGAAAATTCTCGGAAAATTCTCGGAAAATTCTCGGAAATTCTCGGAAAATTCCCAGAAAATTCTCGGAAAATTCTGGGAAAATTCTCGGAGAAATCTCGGAAAATTCTCGGAAAATTCTCAGAAAATTCTCGGAAAATTCTCGGAAAATTCTCGGAAAATTCCCAGAAAATTCTCGGAAAATTCTCGGAAAATTCTCGGAAAATTCTCAGAAAATTCTCAGAAAATTCTCGGAAATTCTCGGAAAATTCTCGGAAAATTCTCGGAAAATTCTCGGAAAATTCTCGGAAAATTCTCGGAAAATTCTCGGAAAATTCTCGGAAAATTCCCGGAAAATTCTCGGAAAATTCTCGGAAAATTCTCGGAAAATTCTCGGAAAATTCTCGGAAAATTCTCGGAAAATTCTCGGAAAATTCTCGGAAAATTCTCGGAAAATTCTCGGAAAATTCTCAGAAAATTCTCCATAAATTCTCGGAAACTTCTCGGAAAATTCCCGGAAAATTCTCGGAAAATTCTCGGAAAATTCTCCGAAAAACGTGGGAAAATTCTCGGAAAATTCTCGGAAAATACTCGGAAAAATCTCGGAAAATTCTCGGAAAATTCTCGGAAAATTCTCGGAAAATTCTCCCGAAATTTTCGGAATTCTCGGAAAATTCTCGGAAAATTCTCGGAAAATTCTCGGAAAATTCTCGGAAAATTCTCAGATAATTCTCGGAAAATTCTCGGAAAATTCTCGGAAAATTCTCGGAAAATTCTCGGAAAATTCTCGGAAAATTCTCAGAAAATTCTCGGAAAATTCTCGGAAAATTCTCGGAAAATTCTCGGAAAATTCTTGGAAAATTCTCAGAAATTCTCGGAAAATTCTCGGAAAATTCCCAGAAAATTCTCGAAAATTCTCGGAAAATTCTCGGAAAATTCTCGGAAAATTCTCGGAAAATTCTCGGAAAATTCTCGGAAAATTCTCGGAAAATTCTCGGAAAATTCTCGGAAAATTGACGGAAAATTCTCGGAAAATTCTCGGAAAATTCTCGGAAAATTCTCGGAAAATTCTCGGAAAATTCTCGGAAAATTCTCAGAAAATTCTCGGAAAATTCTCGGAAAATTCTCGGAAAATTCTCGGACAATTCTCGGAAAATTCTCGGAAAATTCTCGGAAAATTCTCGGAAAATTCCCAGAAAATTCTCGGAAAATTCTCGGAAAATTCTCGGAAAATTCTCGGAAAATTCTCGGAAAATTCTCGGAAAATTCCCCGAAAATTCTCGAAAAATTTTCGGAAAATTCTCGGAAAATTCTCAGAAAATTCTCAGAAAATTCTCGGAAATTCTCGGAGAAAATTCTCGGAAAATTCTCGGAAAATTCTCGGAAAATTCTCGGAAAATTCTCGGAAAATTCTCGGAAAATTCTCGGAAAATTCCCAGAAAATTCTCGGAAAATTCTGGGAAAATTCTCGGAAAATTCTCGGAAAATTCTCGGAAAATTCTCGGAAAATTCCCAGAAAATTCTCGGAAAATTCTCGGAAAATTCTCGGAAATTCTCGGAAAATTCTCGGAAAATTCTCGGAAAATTCTCGGAAAATTCTTGGAAAATTCTCGGAAAATTCCCAGAAAATTCTCGGAAAATTCTCGGAAAATTCTCGGAAAATTCCCAGAAAATTCTCGGAAAATTCTTGGAAAATTCTCAGAAAATTCTCGGAAAATTCTCGGAAAATTCCCAGAAAATTCTCGGAAAATTCTCGGTAAATTCTCGGAAAATTCTCGGAAAATTCTCGGAAAATTCTCGGAAAATTCTCGGAAAATTCTCGGAAAATTCTCGGAAAATTCTCGGAAAATTCTCGGAAAATTCTCGGAAAATTCTCGGAAAATTCTCGGAAAATTCTCAGAAAATTCTCGGAAAATTCTCGGAAAATTCTCGGAAAATTCTCGGAAAATTCTCGGAAAATTCTTGGAAAATTCTCGGAAAATTCCCAGAAAATTCTCGGAAAATTCTCGGAAAATTCTCGGAAAATTCCCAGAAAATTCTCGGAAAATTCTTGGAAAATTCTCAGAAAATTCTCGGAAAATTCTCGGAAAATTCCCAGAAAATTCTCGGAAAATTCTCGGTAAATTCTCGGGAAAATTCTCGGAAATTCTCGGAAAATTCTCGGAAAATTCTCGGAAAATTCTCGGAAAATTCTCGGAAAATTCTCGGAAAATTCTCGGAAAATTCTCAGAAAATTCTCAGAAAATTCTCGGAAATTCTCGGAAATTCTCGGAAAATTCTCGGAAAATTCTCGGAAAATTCTCGGAAAATTCTCGGAAAATTCTCGGAAAATTCTCGGAAAATTCCCAGAAAATTCTCGGAAAATTCTGGGAAAATTCTCGGAAAATTCTCGGAAAATTCTCGGAAAATTCTCGGAAAATTCCCAGAAAATTCTCGGAAAATTCTCGGAAAATTCTCGGAAAATTCTCGGAAAATTCTCGGAAAATTCTCGGAAAATTCTCGGAAAATTCTCGGAAAATTCTCGGAAAATTCTCGGAAAATTCTCAGAAAATTCTCGGAAAATTCTCGGAAAATTCTCGGAAAATTCTCGGAAAATTCTCGGAAAATTCTCGGAAAATTCTCGGAAAATTCTCGGAAAATTCCAGAAAATTCTCGGAAATTTCTCGGAAAATTCTCGGAAAATTCTCGGAAAATTCTCGGAAAATTCTCGGAAAATTCTCGGAAAATTCTCGGAAAATTCTCGGAAAATTCTCGGAAAATTCTGGGAAAATTCTCGGAAAATTCCCAGAAAATTCTCGGAAAATTCTCGGAAAATTCTCGGAAAATTCTCGGAAAATTCTCGGAAAATTCTCGGAAAATTCCCAGAAAATTCTCGGAAAATTCTCGGAAAATTCTCGGAAAATTCTCGGAAAATTCTCGGAAAATTCTCGGAAAATTCTCAGAAAATTCTCAGAAAATTCTCGGAAATTCTCGGAAAATTCTCGGAAAATTCTCGGAAAATTCTCGGAAAATTCTCGGAAAATTCTCGGAAAATTCTCAGAAAATTCTCAGAAAATTCTCGGAAAATTCCCAGAAAATTCTCGGAATTTCTCGGAAAATTCTCGGAAAATTCTCGGAAATTCTCGGAAATTCTGGAAAATTCTCGGAAAATTCTCGGAAAATTCTCGGAAAATTCTCGGAAAATTCTGGGAAAATTCTCGGAAAATTCCCAGAAAATTCTCGGAAAATTCTCGGGAAAATTCTCGGAAAATTCTCGGAAAATTCTCGGAAAATTCTCGGAAAATTCTCGGAAAATTCTCGAAAATTCTCGGAAAAATTCTCGAAAATTCTCGGGAAATTCTCGGAAAATTCCCGGAAAATTCTCAGAAAATTCTCGGAAAATTCACGGAAAATTCTCGGAAAATTCTCGGAAAATTCTCGGAAAATTCTCAGAAAATTCCCGGAAAATTTTCGGAAAATTCTCGGAAAATTCTCGGAAAATTCTCGGAAAATTCTCGGAAAATTCTCGGAAAATTCTCGGAAAATTCTCGGAAAATTCTCGGAAAATTCTCGGAAAAATTCTCGGAAAATTCTCGGAAAATTCTCGGAAAATTCTCGGAAAATTCTCGGAAAATTCTCGGAAAATTCTCGGAAAATTCTCAGAAAATTCTCCATAAATTCTCGGAAAATTCTCGGAAAATTCTCGGAAAATTCTCGGAAATTCTCGGAAAATTCTCAGAAAAACGTGGGAAAATTCTCGGAAAATTCTCGGAAAATTCTCGGAAAAATCTCGGAAAATTCTCGGAAAATTCTCGGAAAATTCTCGGAAAATTCTCCGGAAATTCTCGGAAATTCTCGGAAAATTCTCGGAAAATTCTCGGAAAATTCTCGGAAAATTCTCGGAAAATTCTCAGATAATTCTCGGAAAATTCTCGGAAAATTCTCGGAAAATTCTCGGAAAATTCTCGGAAAATTCTCGGAAAATTCTCAGAAAATTCTGGGAAAATTCTCGGAAAATTCTCGGAAAATTTCTCGGAAAATTCTCGGAAAATTCTCAGAAAATTCTCGGAAAATTCTCGGAAAATTCCCAGAAAATTCTCGAAAATTCTCGGAAATTCTCTGGAAAATTCTCGGAAAATTCTTCGAAAATTCCGGAAAATTCTCGGAAAATTCTCCGGAAAATTCTCGGAAAATTCTCGGAAAATTCTCAGAAAATTCTCGGAAAATTCTCGGAAAATTCTCGGAAAATTCTCGGAAAATTCTCGGGAAATTCTCGAAAATTCTCGGAAAATTCTCGGAAAATTCCCAGAAAATTCTCGGAAAATTCTCGGAAAATTCTCGGAAAATTCTCGGAAAATTCTCGGAAAATTCTCGGAAAATTCCCAGAAAATTCTCGGAAAAATTCTCGGAAAATTCTCGGAAAATTCTCAGAAAATTCTCAGAAAATTCTTGGAAATTCTCGGAAAATTCTCGGAAAATTCTCGGAAAATTCTCGGAAAATTCTCGGAAAATTCTCGGAAAATTCTCGGAAAATTCTCGGAAAATTCCCAGAAATTCTCGGAAAATTCTCGGAAAATTCTCGGAAAATTCTCAGAAAACTCTCAGAAAATTCTCGGAAATTCTCGGAAAATTCTCGGAAAATTCTCGGAAAATTCTCGGAAAATTCTCGGAAAATTCTCGGAAAATTCTCGGAAAATTCCCAGAAAATTCTCGGAAAATCTCGGAAAATTCTCGGAAATTCTCGGAAAATTCTCGGAAAATTCTCGGAAAATTCCCAGAAAATTCTCGGAAAATTCTCGGAAAATTCTGGGAAAATTCTCGGAAAATTCTCGGAAATTCTCGGAAAATTCCCAGAAAATTCTCGGAAAATTCTCGGAAAATTCTCGGAAAATTTTCAGAAAATTCTCAGAAAATTCTCGGAAATTCTCGGAAAAATCTCGGAAAATTCTCGGAAAATTCTCGGAAAATTCTCGGAAAATTCCCAGAAAATTCTCGGAAAATTCTCGGAAAATTCTCGGAAAATTCTCGGAAAATTCTCGGAAAATTCTCGGAAAATTCTCGGAAAATTCTCGGAAAATTCTCGGAAAATTCTCGGAAAATTCTCGGAAAATTCTCAGAAAATTCTGGGAAAATTCTCGGAAAATTCTCGGAAAATTCTCGGAAAATTCTCGGAAAATTCTCAGAAAATTCTCGGAAATTTTCCAGAAAATTCTCGGAAAAGTCTCGGAAAATTCTCGGAAAATTCTCGGAAAATTCTCGGAAAATTCTCGGAAAATTCTCGGAAAATTCTCGGAAAATTCTCGGAAAATTCTCGGAAATTCTCGGAAAATTCTCGGAAAATTCTCGGAAAATTCTCGGAAAATTCTCGGAAAATTCTCGGAAAATTCCGGAAAATTCTCGGAAAATTCTCGGAAAATTCTCGGAAAATTCTCGGAAAATTCTCGGAAAATTCTCGGAAAATTCATCAGAAAATTCTCGGAAAATTTTCGGAAAATTCTCGGAAAATTCTCGGAAAATTCTCGGAAAATTCTCGGAAAATTCTCGGAAAATTCTCGGAAAATTCTGGGAAAATTCTCGGAAAATTCTCGGAAAATTCTCGGAAAATTCTCGGAAAATTCTCGGAAAATTCTCGGAAAATTCTCGGAAAATTCTCGGAAAATTCTCGGAAAATTCTCAGAAAATTCTCCATAAATTCTCGGAAAATTCTCCGAAAATTCTCGGAAAATTCTCGGAAAATTCTCGGAAAATTCTCAGAAAAACGTGGGAAAATTCTCGGAAAATTCTCGGAAAATTCTCGGAAAAATCTCGGAAAATTCTCGGAAAATTCTCGGAAAATTCTCGGAAAATTCTCCGGAAATTCTCGGAAATTCTCGGAAAATTCTCGGAAAATTCTCGGAAAATTCTCGGAAAATTCTCGGAAAATTCTCAGATATTCTCGGAAAATTCTCGGAAAATTCTCGGAAAATTCTCGAAAATTCTCGGAAAATTCTCAGAAAATTCTCGGAAAATTCTCGGAAAATTCTCGGAAAATTCTCGGAAAATTCTCGGAAAAATTGTCAGAAAATTCTCGGAAAATTCTCGGAAAATTCTCGGAAAATTCTCGGAAATTCTCGGAAAATTCTCGGAAAATTCTCGGAAAATTCTCGGAAAATTCTCGGAAAATTCTCGGAAAATTGACGGAAAATTCTCGGAAAATTCTCGGAAAATTCTCGGAAAATTCTCGGAAAATTCTCGGAAAATTCTCGGAAAATTCTCAGAAATTCTCGGAAAATCTCGGAAAATTCTCGGAAATTTCTCGGAAAATTCTCGGAAAATTCTCGGAAAATTCTCGGAAAATTCTCGGAAAATTCCCAGAAAATTCTCGGAAAATTCTCGGAAAATTCTTGGAAAATTCTCGGAAAATTCTCGGAAAATTCTCGGAAAATTCCCAGAAAATTCTCGGAAAATTCTCGGAAAATTCTCGGAAAATTCTCAGAAAATTCTCAGAAAATTCTCGGAAATTCTCGGAAAATTCTCGGAAAATTCTCGGAAAATTCTCGGAAAATTCTCGGAAAATTCTCGGAAAATTCTCGGAAAATTCTCGGAAAATTCCCAGAAAATTCTCGGAAAATTCTGGGAAAATTCTCGGAGAAATCTCGGAAAATTCTCGGAAAATTCTCAGAAAATTCTCGGAAAATTCTCGGAAAATTCTCGGAAAATTCCCAGAAAATTCTCGGAAAATTCTCGGAAAATTCTCGGAAAATTCTCAGAAAATTCTCAGAAAATTCTCGGAAATTCTCGGAAAATTCTCGGAAAATTCTCGGAAAATTCTCGGAAAATTCTCGGAAAATTCTCGGAAAATTCTCGGAAAATTCTCGGAAAATTCCCGGAAAATTCTCGGAAATTCTCGGAAAATTCTCGGAAAATTCTCGGAAAATTCTCGGAAAATTCTCGGAAAATTCCCAGAAAATTCTCGGAAAATTCTCGGAAAATTCTCGGAAAATTCTCGGAAAATTCTCGGAAAATTCCCAGAAAATTCTCGGAAAATTCTCGGAAAATTCTCGGAAATTCTCGGAAAATTCTCGGAAAATTCTCGGAAAATTCCCAGAAAATTCTCGGAAAATTCTCGGAAAATTCTGGGAAAATTCTCGGAAAATTCTCGGAAAATTCTCGGAAAATTCCCAGAAAATTCTCGGAAAATTCTCGGAAAATTCTCGGAAAATTCTCAGAAAATTCTCAGAAGATTCTCGGAAATTCTCGGAAAAATCTCGGAAAATTCTCGGAAAATTCTCGGAAAATTCTCGGAAAATTCCCAGAAAATTCTCGGAAAATTCCCAGAAAATTCTCGGAAATTTCTCGGAAAATTCTCGGAAAATTCTCGGAAAATTCTCGGAAAATTCTCGGAAAATTCTCGGAAAATTCTCGGAAAATTCTCGGAAAATTCTCGGAAAATTCTGGGAAAATTCCCGGAAATTTTCCAGAAAATTCTCGGAAAATTCTCGGAAAATTCTCGGAAAATTCTCGGAAAATTCTCGGAAAATTCTCGGAAAATTCTCGGAAAATTCTCGGAAAATTCTCGGAAAATTCTCGGAAAATTCTCGGAAAATTCTCGGAAAATTCTCGGAAAATTCCCGGAAAATTCTCGGAAAATTCTCGGAAAATTCTCGGAAAATTCTCGGAAAATTCTCGGAAAATTCTCGGAAAATTCTCAGAAAATTCTCGGAAAATTTTCGGAAAATTCTCGGAAAATTCTCGGAAAATTCTCGGAAAATTCTCGGAAAATTCTCGGAAAATTCTCGGAAAATTCTGGGAAAATTCTCGGAAAATTCTCGGAAAATTCTCGGAAAATTCTCGGAAAATTCTCGGAAAATTCTCGGAAAATTCTCGGAAAATTCTCGGAAAATTCTCGGAAAATTCTCAGAAAATTCTCCATAAATTCTCGGAAAATTCTCCGAAAATTCTCGGAAAATTCTCGGAAAATTCTCGGAAAATTCTCAGAAAAACGTGGGAAAATTCTCGGAAAATTCTCGGAAAATTCCCAGAAAATTCTCGGAAAATTCTCGGAAAATTCTCGGAAAATTCTCGGAAAATTCTCGGAAAATTCCCAGAAAATTCTCGGAAAATTCTCGGAAAATTCTCGGAAAATTCTCGGAAAATTCTCGGAAAATTCTCGGAAAATTCCCAGAAAATTCTCGGAAAATTCTCGGAAAATTCTGGGAAAATTCTCGGAAAATTCTCGGAAAATTCTCGGAAAATTCCCAGAAAATTCTCGGAAAATTCTCGGAAAATTCTCGGAAAATTCTCAGAAAATTCTCAGAAGATTCTCGGAAATTCTCGGAAAAATCTCGGAAAATTCTCGGAAAATTCTCGGAAAATTCTCGGAAAATTCCCAGAAAATTCTCGGAAAATTCCCAGAAAATTCTCGGAAATTTCTCGGAAAATTCTCGGAAAATTCTCGGAAAATTCTCGGAAAATTCTCGGAAAATTCTCGGAAAATTCTCGGAAAATTCTCGGAAAATTCTCGGAAAATTCTGGGAAAATTCCCGGAAATTTTCCAGAAAATTCTCGGAAAATTCTCGGAAAATTCTCGGAAAATTCTCGGAAAATTCTCGGAAAATTCTCGGAAAATTCTCGGAAAATTCTCGGAAAATTCTCGGAAAATTCTCGGAAAATTCTCGGAAAATTCTCGGAAAATTCTCGGAAAATTCCCGGAAAATTCTCGGAAAATTCTCGGAAAATTCTCCGAAAATTCTCGGAAAATTCTCAGAAAATTCTCGGAAAAATCTCGGAAAATTCTCGGAAAATTCTCGGAAAATTCTCGGAAAATTCTCCGGAAATTCTCGGAAATTCTCGGAAAATTCTCGGAAAATTCTCGGAAAATTCTCGGAAAATTCTCGGAAAATTCTCAGATAATTCTCGGAAAATTCTCGGAAAATTCTCGGAAAATTCTCGGAAAATTCTCGGAAAATTCTCAGAAAATTCTCGGAAAATTCTCACAAAATTCTCGGAAAATTCTCGGAAAATTCTCGGAAAATTGTCAGAAAATTATCGGAAAATTCTCGGAAAATTCTCGGAAAATTCTCGGAAAATTCTCGGAAAATTCTCGGAAAATTCTCGGAAAATTCTCGGAAAATTCTCGGAAAATTCTCGGAAAATTGACGGAAAATTCTCGGAAAATTCTCGGAAAATTCTCGGAAAATTCTCGGAAAATTCTCGGAAAATTCTCGGAAAATTCTCAGAAAATTCTCGGAAAATTCTCGGAAAATTCTCGGAAATTTCTCGGAAAATTCTCGGAAAATTCTCGGAAAATTCTCGGAAAATTCTCGGAAAATTCCCAGAAAATTCTCGGAAAATTCTCGGAAAATTCTTGGAAAATTCTCGGAAAATTCTCGGAAAATTCTCGGAAAATTCCCAGAAAATTCTCGGAAAATTCTCGGAAAATTCTCGGAAAATTTTCAGAAAATTCTCAGAAAATTCTCGGAAATTCTCGGAAAATTCTCGGAAAATTCTCGGAAAATTCTCGGAAAATTCTCGGAAAATTCTCGGAAAATTCTCGGAAAATTCTCGGAAAATTCCCAGAAAATTCTCGGAAAATTCTGGGAAAATTCTCGGAGAAATCTCGGAAAATTCTCGGAAAATTCTCAGAAAATTCTCGGAAAATTCTCGGAAAATTCTCGGAAAATTCCCAGAAAATTCTCGGAAAATTCTCGGAAAATTCTCGGAAAATTCTCAGAAAATTCTCAGAAAATTCTCGGAAATTCTCGGAAAATTCTCGGAAAATTCTCGGAAAATTCTCGGAAAATTCTCGGAAAATTCTCGGAAAATTCTCGGAAAATTCCCGGAAAATTCTCGGAAAATTCTCGGAAAATTCTCGGAAAATTCTCGGAAAATTCTCGGAAAATTCTCGGAAAATTCCCAGAAAATTCTCGGAAAATTCTCGGAAAATTCTCGGAAAATTCTCGGAAAATTCTCGGAAAATTCTCGGAAAATTCCCAGAAAATTCTCGGAAAATTCTGGGAAAATTCTCGGAAAATTCTCGGAAAATTCTCGGAAAATTCCCAGAAAATTCTCGGAAAATTCTCGGAAAATTCTCGGAAAATTCTCAGAAAATTCTCAGAAAATTCTCGGAAATTCTCGGAAAAATCTCGGAAAATTCTCGGAAAATTCTCGGAAAATTCTCGGAAAATTCCCAGAAAATTCTCGGAAAATTCCCAGAAAATTCTCGGAAATTTCTCGGAAAATTCTCGGAAAATTCTCGGAAAATTCTCGGAAAATTCTAGGAAAATTCTCGGAAAATTCTCGGAAAATTCTCGGAAAATTCTGGGAAAATTCTCGGAAATTTTCCAGAAAATTCTCGGAAAATTCTCGGAAAATTCTCGGAAAATTCTCGGAAAATTCTCGGAAAATTCTCGGAAAATTCTCGGAAAATTCTCGGAAAATTCTCGGAAAATTCTCGGAAAATTCTCGGAAAATTCTCGGAAATTCCCGGAAAATTCTCGGAAAATTCTCGGAAAATTCTCGGAAAATTCTCGGAAAATTCTCGGAAAATTCTCGGAAAATTCTCAGAAAATTCTCGGAAAATTCTCGGAAAATTCTCGGAAAATTCTCGGAAAATTCTCGGAAAATTCTCGGAAAATTCTCGGAAAATTCTCGGAAAATTCTCGGAAAATTCTCGGAAAATTCTCGGAAAATTCTCGGAAAATTCTCGGAAAATTCTCGGAAAATTCTCGGAAAATTCTCGGAAAATTCTCGGAAAATTCTCAGAAAATTCTCCATAAATTCTCGGAAAATTCTCGGAAAATTCTCGGAAAATTCTCGGAAAATTCTCGGAAAATTCTCAGAAAAACGTGGGAAAATTCTCGGAAAATTCTCGGAAAATTCTCGGAAAAATCTCGGAAAATTCTCGGAAAATTCTCGGAAAATTCTCGGAAAATTCTCCGGAAATTCTCGGAAATTCTCGGAAAATTCTCGGAAAATTCTCGGAAAATTCTCGGAAAATTCTCGGAAAATTCTCAGATAATTCTCGGAAAATTCTCGGAAAATTCTCGGAAAATTCTCGGAAAATTCTCGGAAAATTCTCGCAAAATTCTCGGAAAATTCTCGGAAAATTCTCAGAAAATTCTCGGAAAATTCTCGGAAAATTCTCGGAAAATTCTCGGAAAATTCTCGGAAAATTCTCAAAAAATTCTCGGAAAATTCTCGGAAAATTCTCGGAAAATTCTCGGAAAATTCTCGGAAAATTCTCGGAAAATTCTCGGAAAATTCTCGGAAAATTCTCGGAAAATTCTCGGAAAATTGACGGAAAATTCTCGGAAAATTCTCGGAAAATTCTCGGAAAATTCTCGGAAAATTCTCGGAAAATTCTCGGAAAATTCTCAGAAAATTCTCGGAAAATTCTCGGAAAATTCTCGGAAATTTCTCGGAAAATTCTCGGAAAATTCTCGGAAAATTCTCGGAAAATTCTCGGAAAATTCCCAGAAAATTCTCGGAAAATTCTCGGAAAATTCTTGGAAAATTCTCGGAAAATTCTCGGAAAATTCTCGGAAAATTCCCAGAAAATTCTCGGAAAATTCTCGGAAAATTCTCGGAAAATTCTCAGAAAATTCTCAGAAAATTCTCGGAAATTCTCGGAAAATTCTCCGAAAATTCTCGGAAAATTCTCGGAAAATTCTCGGAAAATTCTCGGAAAATTCTCGGAAAATTCTCGGAAAATTCCCAGAAAATTCTCGGAAAATTCTGGGAAAATTCTCGGAGAAATCTCGGAAAATTCCCGGAAAATTCTCAGAAAATTCTCGGAAAATTCTCGGAAAATTCTCGGAAAATTCCCAGAAAATTCTCGGAAAATTCTCGGAAAATTCTCGGAAAATTCTCAGAAAATTCTCAGAAAATTCTCCGAAATTCTCGGAAAATTCTCGGAAAATTCTCGGAAAATTCTCGGAAAATTCTCGGAAAATTCTCGGAAAATTCTCGGAAAATTCTCGGAAAATTCCCGGAAAATTCTCGGAAAATTCTCGGAAAATTCTCGGAAAATTCTCGGAAAATTCTCGGAAAATTCTCGGAAAATTCTCGGAAAATTCTCGGAAAATTCTCGGAAAATTCTCGGAAAATTCTCGGAAAATTCTCAGAAAATTCTCCATAAATTCTCGGAAACTTCTCGGAAAATTCCCGGAAAATTCTCGGAAAATTCTCGGAAAATTCTCAGAAAAACGTGGGAAAATTCTCGGAAAATTCTCGGAAAATACTCGGAAAAATCTCGGAAAATTCTCGGAAAATTCTCGGAAAATTCTCGGAAAATTCTCCGGAAATTCTCGGAAATTCTCGGAAAATTCTCGGAAAATTCTCGGAAAATTCTCGGAAAATTCTCGGAAAATTCTCAGATAATTCTCGGAAAATTCTCGGAAAATTCTCGGAAAATTCTCGGAAAATTCTCGGAAAATTCTCGGAAAATTCTCAGAAAATTCTCCATAAATTCTCGGAAAATTCTCGGAAAATTCTCGGAAAATTCTCGGAAAATTCTCGGAAAATTCTCAGAAAAACGTGGGAAAATTCTCGGAAAATTCTCGGAAAATTCTCGGAAAAATCTCGGTAAATTCTCGGAAAATTCTCGGAAAATTCTCGGAAAATTCTCCGGAAATTCTCGGAAATTCTCGGAAAATTCTCGGAAAATTCTCGGAAAATTCTCGGAAAATTCTCGGAAAATTCTCAGATAATTCTCGGAAAATTCTCGGAAAATTCTCGGAAAATTCTCGGAAAATTCTCGGAAAATTCTCGGAAAATTCTCGGAAAATTCTCGGAAAATTCTCGGAAAATTCTCGGAAAATTCTCGGAAAATTGACGGAAAATTCTCGGAAAATTCTCGGAAAATTCTCGGAAAATTCTCGGAAAATTCTCGGAAAATTCTCGGAAAATTCTCAGAAAATTCTCGGAAAATTCTCGGAAAATTCTCGGAAATTTCTCGGAAAATTCCCGGAAAATTCTCGGAAAATTCTCGGAAAATTCTCGGAAAATTCCCAGAAAATTCTCGGAAAATATTCGGAAAATTCTTGGAAAATTCTCGGAAAATACTCGGCAAATTCTCGGAAAATTCCCAGAAAATTCTCGGAAAATTCTCGGAAAATTCTCGGAAAATTCTCAGAAAATTCTCAGAAAATTCTCGGAAATTCTCGGAAAATTCTCCGAAAATTCTCGGAAAATTCTCGGAAAATTCTCGGAAAATTCTCCGAAAATTCTCGGAAAATTCTCGGAAAATTCCCAGAAAATTCTCGGAAAATTCTGGGAAAATTCTCGGAGAAATCTCGGAAAATTCTCGGAAAATTCTCAGAAAATTCTCGGAAAATTCTCGGAAAATTCTCGGAAAATTCCCAGAAAATTCTCGGAAAATTCTCGGAAAATTCTCGGAAAATTCTCAGAAAATTCTCAGAAAATTCTCGGAAATTCTCGGAAAATTCTCGGAAAATTCTCGGAAAATTCTCGGAAAATTCTCGGAAAATTCTCGGAAAATTCTCGGAAAATTCTCGGAAAATTCCCGGAAAATTCTCGGAAAATTCTCGGAAAATTCTCCGAAAATTCTCGGAAAATTCTCGGAAAATTCTCGGAAAATTCTCGGAAAATTCTCGGAAAATTCTCGGAAAATTCTCGGAAAATTCTCGGAAAATTCTCAGAAAATTCTCCATAAATTCTCGGAAACTTCTCGGAAAATTCCCGGAAAATTCTCGGAAAATTCTCGGAAAATTCTCAGAAAAACGTGGGAAAATTCTCGGAAAATTCTCGGAAAATACTCGGAAAAATCTCGGAAAATTCTCGGAAAATTCTCGGAAAATTCTCGGAAAATTCTCCGGAAATTCTCGGAAATTCTCGGAAAATTCTCGGAAAATTCTCGGAAAATTCTCGGAAAAGTCTCGGAAAATTCTCAGATAATTCTCGGAAAATTCTCGGAAAATTCTCGGAAAATTCTCGGAAAATTCTCGGAAAATTCTCAGAAAATTCTCGGAAAATTCTCGGAAAATTCTCGGAAAATTCTCGGAAAATTCTTGGAAAATTCTCAGAAAATTCTCGGAAAATTCTCGGAAAATTCCCAGAAAATTCTCGGAAAATTCTCGGAAAATTCTCGGAAAATTCTCGGAAAATTCTCGGAAAATTCTCGGAAAATTCTCGGAAAATTCTCGGAAAATTCTCGGAAAATTCTCGGAAAATTCTCGGAAAATTGACGGAAAATTCTCGGAAAATTCTCGGAAAATTCTCGGAAAATTCTCGGAAAATTCTCGGAAAATTCTCGGAAAATTCTCAGAAAATTCTCGGAAAATTCTCGGAAAATTCTCGGAAAATTCTCGGAAAATTCTCGGAAAATTCTCGGAAAATTCTCGGAAAATTCTCGGAAAATTCCCAGAAAATTCTCGGAAAATTCTCGGAAAATTCTCGGAAAATTCTCGGAAAATTCTCGGAAAATTCCCCGAAAATTCCCCGAAAATTCTCGAAAAATTTTCGGAAAATTCTCGGAAAATTCTCAGAAAATTCTCAGAAAATTCTCGGAAATTCTCGGAAAATTCTCGGAAAATTCTCGGAAAATTCTCGGAAAATTCTCGGAAAATTCTCGGAAAATTCTCGGAAAATTCTCGGAAAATTCCCAGAAAATTCTCGGAAAATTCTGGGAAAATTCTCGGAAAATTCTCGGAAAATTCTCGGAAAATTCTCGGAAAATTCCCAGAAAATTCTCGGAAAATTCTCGGAAAATTCTCGGAAAATTCTCGGAAAATTCTCGGAAAATTCTCGGAAAATTCTCGGAAAATTCTCGGAAAATTCTCGGAAAATTCTCGGAAAATTCTCAGAAAATTCTCGGAAAATTCTCGGAAAATTCTCGGAAAATTCTCGGAAAATTCTCGGAAAATTCTCGGAAAATTCTCGGAAAATTCTCGGAAAATTCCCAGAAAATTCTCGGAAAATTCTCGGAAAATTCTCGGAAAATTCCCAGAAAATTCTCGGAAAATTCTTGGAAAATTCTCAGAAAATTCTCGGAAAATTCTCGGAAAATTCCCAGAAAATTCTCGGAAAATTCTCGGTAAATTCTCGGAAAATTCTCGGAAAATTCTCGGAAAATTCTCGGAAAATTCTCGGAAAATTCTCGGAAAATTCTCGGAAAATTCTCGGAAAATTCTCGGAAAATTCTCAGAAAATTCTCAGAAAATTCTCGGAAATTCTCGGAAAATTCTCGGAAAATTCTCGGAAAATTCTCGGAAAATTCTCGGAAAATTCTCGGAAAATTCCCAGAAAATTCTCGGAAAATTCTGGGAAAATTCTCGGAAAATTCTCGGAAAATTCTCGGAAAATTCTCGGAAAATTCCCAGAAAATTCTCGGAAAATTCTCGGAAAATTCTCGGAAAATTCTCGGAAAATTCTCGGAAAATTCTCGGAAAATTCTCGGAAAATTCTCGGAAAATTCTCGGAAAATTCTCGGAAAATTCTCAGAAAATTCTCGGAAAATTCTCGGAAAATTCTCGGAAAATTCTCGGAAAATTCTCGGAAAATTCTCGGAAAATTCTCGGAAAATTCCCAGAAAATTCTCGGAAAATTCTCGGAAAATTCTCGGAAAATTCCCAGAAAATTCTCGGAAAATTCTCGGAAAATTCCCGGAAAATTCTCAGAAAATTCTCAGAAAATTCTCGGAAATTCTCGGAAAATTCTCGGAAAATTCTCGGAAAATTCCCGGAAAATTCTCGGAAAATTCTCGGAAAATTCTCGGAAAATTCTCGGAAAATTGACGGAAAATTCTCGGAAAATTCTCGGAAAATTCTCGGAAAATTCTCAGAAAATTCTCGGAAAATTCTCGGAAAATTCTCGGAAAATTCCCAGAAAATTCTCGGAAAATTCTCGGAAAATTCTCGGAAAATTCTCGGAAAATTCTCGGAAAATTCTCGGAAAATTCCCAGAAAATTCTCGGAAAATTCTCGGAAAATTCTCGGAAAATTCTCGGAAAATTCTCGGAAAATTCTCGGAAAATTCTCGGAAAATTCTCGGAAAATTCTCGGAAAATTCTCGGAAAATTCTCGGAAAATTCTCGGAAAATTCTCGGAAAATTGACGGAAAATTCTCGGAAAATTCTCGGAAAATTCTCGGAAAATTCTCAGAAAATTCTCGGAAAATTCTCGGAAAATTCCCAGAAAGTTCTCGGAAAATTCTCGGAAAATTCTCGGAAAATTCTCGGAAAATTCCCAGAAAATTCTCGGAAAATTCTCGGAAAATTCTCGGAAAATTCTCGGAAAATTCTCGGAAAATTCTCGGAAAATTCCCAGAAAATTCTCGGAAAATTCTCGGAAAATTCTCGGAAAATTCTCGGAAAATTCTCGGAAAATTCTCGGAAAATTCTCGGAAAATTCTCGGAAAATTCTCGGAAAATTCTCGGAAAATTCTCAGAAAATTCTCGGAAAATTCTCGGAAAATTCTCGGAAAATTCTCGGAAAATTCTCGGAAAATTCTCGGAAAATTCTCGGAAAATTCTCGGAAAATTCCCAGAAAATTCTCGGAAAATTCTCGGAAAATTCTCGGAAAATTCCCAGAAAATTCTCGGAAAATTCTCGGAAAATTCTCGGAAAATTCTCAGAAAATTCTCAGAAAATTCTCGGAAATTCTCGGAAAATTCTCGGAAAATTCTCGGAAAATTCTCGGAAAATTCTCGGAAAATTCTCGGAAAATTCTCGGAAAATTCTCGGAAAATTCTCGGAAAATTCTCGGAAAATTCTCGGAAAATTCTCGGAAAATTCTCGGAAAATTCTCGGAAAATTCCCAGAAAATTCTCGGAAAATTCTCGGAAAATTCTCGGAAAATTCTCGGAAAATTCCCAGAAAATTCTCGGAAAATTCTCGGAAAATTCTTGGAAAATTCTCGGAAAATTCTCGGAAAATTCTCGGAAAATTCCCAGAAAATTCTCGGAAAATTCTCGGAAAATTCTCGGAAAATTCTCAGAAAATTCTCAGAAAATTCTCGGAAATTCTCGGAAAATTCTCGGAAAATTCTCGGAAAATTCTCGGAAAATTCTCGGAAAATTCTCGGAAAATTCTCGGAAAATTCTCGGAAAATTCCCAGAAAATTCTCGGAAAATTCTGGGAAAATTCTCGGAGAAATCTCGGAAAATTCTCGGAAAATTCTCAGAAAATTCTCGGAAAATTCTCGGAAAATTCTCGGAAAATTCCCAGAAAATTCTCGGAAAATTCTCGGAAAATTCTCGGAAAATTCTCAGAAAATTCTCAGAAAATTCTCGGAAATTCTCGGAAAATTCTCGGAAAATTCTCGGAAAATTCTCGGAAAATTCTCGGAAAATTCTCGGAAAATTCTCGGAAAATTTTCGGAAAATTCCCGGAAAATTCTCGGAAAATTCTCGGAAAATTCTCGGAAAATTCTCGGAAAATTCTCGGAAAATTCTCGGAAAATTCCCAGAAAATTCTCGGAAAATTCTCGGAAAATTCTCGGAAAATTCTCGGAAAATTCTCGGAAAATTCTCGGAAAATTCCCAGAAAATTCTCGGAAAATTCTCGGAAAATTCTGGGAAAATTCTCGGAAAATTCTCGGAAAATTCTCGGAAAATTCCCAGAAAATTCTCGGAAAATTCTCGGAAAATTCTCGGAAAATTCTCAGAAAATTCTCAGAAAATTCTCGGAAATTCTCGGAAAAATCTCGGAAAATTCTCGGAAAATTCTCGGAAAATTCTCGGAAAATTCCCAGAAAATTCTCGGAAAATTCCCAGAAAATTCTCGGAAATTTCTCGGAAAATTCTCGGAAAATTCTCGGAAAATTCTCGGAAAATTCTCGGAAAATTCTCGGAAAATTCTCGGAAAATTCTCGGAAAATTCTCGGAAAATTCTGGGAAAATTCTCGGAAATTTTCCAGAAAATTCTCGGAAAATTCTCGGAAAATTCTCGGAAAATTCTCGGAAAATTCTCGGAAAATTCTCGGAAAATTCTCGGAAAATTCTCGGAAAATTCTCGGAAAATTCTCGGAAAATTCTCGGAAAATTCTCGGAAAATTCTCGGAAAATTCCCGGAAAATTCTCGGAAAATTCTCGGAAAATTCTCGGAAAATTCTCGGAAAATTCTCGGAAAATTCTCGGAAAATTCTCAGAAAATTCTCGGAAAATTTTCGGAAAATTCTCGGAAAATTCTCGGAAAATTCTCGGAAAATTCTCGGAAAATTCTCGGAAAATTCTCGGAAAATTCTCGGAAAATTCTCGGAAAATTCTCGGAAAATTCTCGGAAAATTCTCGGAAAATTCTCGGAAAATTCTCGGAAAATTCTCGGAAAATTCTCAGAAAATTCTCCATAAATTCTCGGAAAATTCTCGGAAAATTCTCGGAAAATTCTCGGAAAATTCTCGGAAAATTCTCAGAAAAACGTGGGAAAATTCTCGGAAAATTCTCGGAAAATTCTCGGAAAAATCTCGGAAAATTCTCGGAAAATTCTCGGAAAATTCTCGGAAAATTCTCCGGAAATTCTCGGAAATTCTCGGAAAATTCTCGGAAAATTCTCGGAAAATTCTCGGAAAATTCTCGGAAAATTCTCAGATAATTCTCGGAAAATTCTCGGAAAATTCTCGGAAAATTCTCGCAAAATTCTCGGAAAATTCTCGGAAAATTCTCAGAAAATTCTCGGAAACTTGGAAAATTCTCGGAAAATTCTCGGAAAATTCTCGGAAAATTCTCAGAAAATTCTCGGAAAATTCTCGGAAAATTCTCGGAAAATTCTCGGAAAATTCTCGGAAAATTCTCGGAAAATTCTCGGAAAATTCTCGGAAAATTCTCGGAAAATTCTCGGAAAATTGACGGAAAATTCTCGGAAAATTCTCGGAAAATTCTCGGAAAATTCTCGGAAAATTCTCGGAAAATTCTCGGAAAATTCTCGGAAAATTCTCCGAAAATTCTCGGAAATTTCTCGGAAAATTCTCGGAAAATTCTCGGAAAATTCTCGGAAAATTCTCGGAAAATTCCCAGAAAATTCTCGGAAAATTCTCGGAAAATTCTTGGAAAATTCTCGGAAAATTCTCGGAAAATTCTCGGAAAATTCCCAGAAAATTCTCGGAAAATTCTCGGAAAATTCTCGGAAAATTCTCAGAAAATTCTCAGAAAATTCTCGGAAATTCTCGGAAAATTCTCCGAAAATTCTCGGAAAATTCTCGGAAAATTCTCGGAAAATTCTCGGAAAATTCTCGGAAAATTCTCGGAAAATTCCCAGAAAATTCTCGGAAAATTCTGGGAAAATTCTCGGAGAAATCTCGGAAAATTCTCGGAAAATTCTCAGAAAATTCTCGGAAAATTCTCGGAAAATTCTCGGAAAATTCCCAGAAAATTCTCGGAAAATTCTCGGAAAATTCTCGGAAAATTCTCAGAAAATTCTCAGAAAATTCTCGGAAATTCTCGGAAAATTCTCGGAAAATTCCCGGAAAATTCTCGGAAAATTCTCGGAAAATTCTCGGAAAATTCTCGGAAAATTCTCGGAAAATTCTCGGAAAATTCTCAGAAAATTCTCGGAAAATTTTCGGAAAATTCTCGGAAAATTCTCGGAAAATTCTCGGAAAATTCTCGGAAAATTCTCGGAAAATTCTCGGAAAATTCTCGGAAAATTCTCGGAAAATTCTCGGAAAATTCTCGGAAAATTCTCGGAAAATTCTCGGAAAATTCTCGGAAAATTCTCGGAAAATTCTCAGAAAATTCTCCATAAATTCTCGGAAAATTCTCGGAAAATTCTCGGAAAATTCTCGGAAAATTCTCGGAAAATTCTCAGAAAAACGTGGGAAAATTCTCGGAAAATTCTCGGAAAATTCTCGGAAAAATCTCGGAAAATTCTCGGAAAATTCTCGGAAAATTCTCGGAAAATTCTCCGGAAATTCTCGGAAATTCTCGGAAAATTCTCGGAAAATTCTCGGAAAATTCTCGGAAAATTCTCGGAAAATTCTCAGATAATTCTCGGAAAATTCTCGGAAAATTCTCGGAAAATTCTCGCAAAATTCTCGGAAAATTCTCGGAAAATTCTCAGAAAATTCTCGGAAACTTGGAAAATTCTCGGAAAATTCTCGGAAAATTCTCGGAAAATTCTCAGAAAATTCTCGGAAAATTCTCGGAAAATTCTCGGAAAATTCTCGGAAAATTCTCGGAAAATTCTCGGAAAATTCTCGGAAAATTCTCGGAAAATTCTCGGAAAATTCTCGGAAAATTGACGGAAAATTCTCGGAAAATTCTCGGAAAATTCTCGGAAAATTCTCGGAAAATTCTCGGAAAATTCTCGGAAAATTCTCAGAAAATTCTCGGAAAATTCTCCGAAAATTCTCGGAAATTTCTCGGAAAATTCTCGGAAAATTCTCGGAAAATTCTCGGAAAATTCTCGGAAAATTCCCAGAAAATTCTCGGAAAATTCTCGGAAAATTCTTGGAAAATTCTCGGAAAATTCTCGGAAAATTCTCGGAAAATTCCCAGAAAATTCTCGGAAAATTCTCGGAAAATTCTCGGAAAATTCTCAGAAAATTCTCAGAAAATTCTCGGAAATTCTCGGAAAATTCTCCGAAAATTCTCGGAAAATTCTCGGAAAATTCTCGGAAAATTCTCGGAAAATTCTCGGAAAATTCTCGGAAAATTCCCAGAAAATTCTCGGAAAATTCTGGGAAAATTCTCGGAGAAATCTCGGAAAATTCTCGGAAAATTCTCAGAAAATTCTCGGAAAATTCTCGGAAAATTCTCGGAAAATTCCCAGAAAATTCTCGGAAAATTCTCGGAAAATTCTCGGAAAATTCTCAGAAAATTCTCAGAAAATTCTCGGAAATTCTCGGAAAATTCTCGGAAAATTCTCGGAAAATTCTCGGAAAATTCTCGGAAAATTCTCGGAAAATTCTCGGAAAATTCTCGGAAAATTCCCGGAAAATTCTCGGAAAATTCTCGGAAAATTCTCGGAAAATTCTCGGAAAATTCTCGGAAAATTCTCGGAAAATTCTCGGAAAATTCTCGGAAAATTCTCGGAAAATTCTCGGAAAATTCTCGGAAAATTCTCAGAAAATTCTCCATAAATTCTCGGAAACTTCTCGGAAAATTCCCGGAAAATTCTCGGAAAATTCTCGGAAAATTCTCAGAAAAACGTGGGAAAATTCTCGGAAAATTCTCGGAAAATACTCGGAAAAATCTCGGAAAATTCTCGGAAAATTCTCGGAAAATTCTCGGAAAATTCTCCGGAAATTCTCGGAAATTCTCGGAAAATTCTCGGAAAATTCTCGGAAAATTCTCGGAAAATTCTCGGAAAATTCTCAGATAATTCTCGGAAAATTCTCGGAAAATTCTCGGAAAATTCTCGGAAAATTCTCGGAAAATTCTCGGAAAATTCTCAGAAAATTCTCCATAAATTCTCGGAAAATTCTCGGAAAATTCTCGGAAAATTCTCGGAAAATTCTCGGAAAATTCTCAGAAAAACGTGGGAAAATTCTCGGAAAATTCTCGGAAAATTCTCGGAAAAATCTCGGAAAATTCTCGGAAAATTCTCGGAAAATTCTCGGAAAATTCTCCGGAAATTCTCGGAAATTCTCGGAAAATTCTCGGAAAATTCTCGGAAAATTCTCGGAAAATTCTCGGAAAATTCTCAGATAATTCTCGGAAAATTCTCGGAAAATTCTCGGAAAATTGTCGGAAAATTCTCGGAAAATTCTCGGAAAATTCTCAGAAAATTCTCGGAAAATTCTCGGAAAATTCTCGGAAAATTCTCGGAAAATTCTCGGAAAATTCTCAGAAAATTCTCGGAAAATTCTCGGAAAATTCTCGGAAAATTCTCGGAAAATTCTCGGAAAATTCTCGGAAAATTCTCGGAAAATTCTCGGAAAATTCTCGGAAAATTCTCGGAAAATTGACGGAAAATTCTCGGAAAATTCTCGGAAAATTCTCGGAAAATTCTCGGAAAATTCTCGGAAAATTCTCGGAAAATTCTCAGAAAATTCTCGGAAAATTCTCGGAAAATTCTCGGAAATTTCTCGGAAAATTCTCGGAAAATTCTCGGAAAATTCTCGGAAAATTCTCGGAAAATTCCCAGAAAATTCTCGGAAAATTCTCGGAAAATTCTTGGAAAATTCTCGGAAAATTCTCGGAAAATTCTCGGAAAATTCCCAGAAAATTCTCGGAAAATTCTCGGAAAATTCTCGGAAAATTCTCAGAAAATTCTCAGAAAATTCTCGGAAATTCTCGGAAAATTCTCCGAAAATTCTCGGAAAATTCTCGGAAAATTCTCGGAAAATTCTCGGAAAATTCTCGGAAAATTCTCGGAAAATTCCCAGAAAATTCTCGGAAAATTCTGGGAAAATTCTCGGAGAAATCTCGGAAAATACTCGGAAAATTCTCAGAAAATTCTCGGAAAATTCTCGGAAAATTCTCGGAAAATTCCCAGAAAATTCTCGGAAAATTCTCGGAAAATTCTCGGAAAATTCTCAGAAAATTCTCAGAAAATTCTCGGAAATTCTCGGAAAATTCTCGGAAAATTCTCGGAAAATTCTCGGAAAATTCTCGGAAAATTCTCGGAAAATTCTCGGAAAATTCTCGGAAAATTCCCGGAAAATTCTCGGAAAATTCTCGGAAAATTCTCGGAAAATTCTCGGAAAATTCTCGGAAAATTCTCGGAAAATTCTCGGAAAATTCTCGGAAAATTCTCGGAAAATTCTCGGAAAATTCTCAGAAAATTCTCCATAAATTCTCGGAAACTTCTCGGAAAATTGCCGGAAAATTCTCGGAAAATTCTCGGAAAATTCTCAGAAAAACGTGGGAAAATTCTCGGAAAATTCTCGGAAAATACTCGGAAAAATCTCGGAAAATTCTCGGAAAATTCTCGGAAAATTCTCGGAAAATTCTCCGGAAATTCTCGGAAATTCTCGGAAAATTCTCGGAAAATTCTCGGAAAATTCTCGGAAAATTCTCGGAAAATTCTCAGATAATTCTCGGAAAATTCTCGGAAAATTCTCGGAAAATTCTCGGAAAATTCTCGGAAAATTCTCGGAAAATTCTCAGAAAATTCTCGGAAAATTCTCGGAAAATTCTCGGAAAATTCTCGGAAAATTCTTGGAAAATTCTCAGAAAATTCTCGGAAAATTCTCGGAAAATTCCCAGAAAATTCTCGGAAAATTCTCGGAAAATTCTCGGAAAATTCTCGGAAAATTCTCGGAAAATTCTCGGAAAATTCTCGGAAAATTCTCGGAAAATTCTCGGAAAATTCTCGGAAAATTCTCGGAAAATTGACGGAAAATTCTCGGAAAATTCTCGGAAAATTCTCGGAAAATTCTCGGAAAATTCTCGGAAAATTCTCGGAAAATTCTCAGAAAATTCTCGGAAAATTCTCGGAAAATTCTCGGAAAATTCTCGGAAAATTCTCGGAAAATTCTCGGAAAATTCTCGGAAAATTCTCGGAAAATTCCCAGAATATTCTCGGAAAATTCTCGGAAAATTCTCGGAAAATTCTCGGAAAATTCTCGGAAAATTCTCGGAAAATTCCCCGAAAATTCTCGAAAAATTTTCGGAAAATTCTCGGAAAATTCTCAGAAAATTCTCAGAAAATTCTCGGAAATTCTCGGAAAATTCTCGGAAAATTCTCGGAAAATTCTCGGAAAATTCTCGGAAAATTCTCGGAAAATTCTCGGAAAATTCTCGGAAAATTCCCAGAAAATTCTCGGAAAATTCTGGGAAAATTCTCGGAAAATTCTCGGAAAATTCTCGGAAAATTCTCGGAAAATTCCCAGAAAATTCTCGGAAAATTCTCGGAAAATTCTCGGAAAATTCTCGGAAAATTCTCGGAAAATTCTCGGAAAATTCTCGGAAAATTCTCGGAAAATTCTCGGAAAATTCTCAGAAAATTCTCGGAAAATTCTCGGAAAATTCTCGGAAAATTCTCGGAAAATTCTCGGAAAATTCTCGGAAAATTCTCGGAAAATTCTCGGAAAATTCCCAGAAAATTCTCGGAAAATTCTCGGAAAATTCTCGGAAAATTCCCAGAAAATTCTCGGAAAATTCTTGGAAAATTCTCAGAAAATTCTCGGAAAATTCTCGGAAAATTCCCAGAAAATTCTCGGAAAATTCTCGGTAAATTCTCGGAAAATTCTCGGAAAATTCTCGGAAAATTCTCGGAAAATTCTCGGAAAATTCTCGGAAAATTCTCGGAAAATTCTCGGAAAATTCTCGGAAAATTCTCAGAAAATTCTCAGAAAATTCTCGGAAATTCTCGGAAAATTCTCGGAAAATTCTCAGAAAATTCTCGGAAAATTCTCGGAAAATTCTCGGAAAATTCTCGGAAAATTCTCGGAAAATTCCCAGAAAATTCTCGGAAAATTCTGGGAAAATTCTCGGAAAATTCTCGGAAAATTCTCGGAAAATTCTCGGAAAATTCCCAGAAAATTCTCGGAAAATTCTCGGAAAATTCTCGGAAAATTCTCGGAAAATTCTCGGAAAATTCTCGGAAAATTCTCGGAAAATTCTCGGAAAATTCTCGGAAAATTCTCGGAAAATTCTCAGAAAATTCTCGGAAAATTCTCGGAAAATTCTCGGAAAATTCTCGGAAAATTCTCGGAAAATTCTCGGAAAATTCTCGGAAAGTTCTCGGAAAATTCCCAGAAAATTCTCGGAAAATTCTCGGAAAATTCTCGGAAAATTCCCAGAAAATTCTCGGAAAATTCTCGGAAAATTCCCGGAAAATTCTCAGAAAATTCTCAGAAAATTCTCGGAAATTCTCGGAAAATTCTCGGAAAATTCTCGGAAAATTCTCGGAAAATTCTCGGAAAATTCTCGGAAAATTCTCGGAAAATTCTCGGAAAATTGACGGAAAATTCTCGGAAAATTCTCGGAAAATTCTCGGAAAATTCCCAGAAAATTCTCGGAAAATTCTCGGAAAATTCTCGGAAAATTCTCGGAAAATTCTCGGAAAATTCTGGGAAAATTCTCGGAAAATTCCCAGAAAATTCTCGGAAAATTCTCGGAAAATTCTCGGAAAATTCTCGGAAAATTCTCGGAAAATTCTCGGAAAATTCCCAGAAAATTCTCGGAAAATTCTCGGAAAATTCTCGGAAAATTCTCGGAAAATTCTCGGAAAATTCTCGGAAAATTCTCGGAAAATTCTCGGAAAATTCTCGGAAAATTCTCGGAAAATTCTCGGAAAATTCTCGGAAAATTCTCGGAAAATTGACGGAAAATTCTCGGAAAATTCTCGGAAAATTCTCGGAAAATTCTCAGAAAATTCTCGGAAAATTCTCGGAAAATTCCCAGAAAGTTCTCGGAAAATTCTCGGAAAATTCTCGGAAAATTCTCGGAAAATTCCCAGAAAATTCTCGGAAAATTCTCGGAAAATTCTCGGAAAATTCTCGGAAAATTCTCGGAAAATTCTCGGAAAATTCCCAGAAAATTCTCGGAAAATTCTCGGAAAATTCTCGGAAAATTCTCGGAAAATTCTCGGAAAATTCTCGGAAAATTCTCGGAAAATTCTCGGAAAATTCTCGGAAAATTCTCAGAAAATTCTCGGAAAATTCTCGGAAAATTCTCGGAAAATTCTCGGAAAATTCTCGGAAAATTCTCGGAAAATTCTCGGAAAATTCTCGGAAAATTCCCAGAAAATTCTCGGAAAATTCTCGGAAAATTCTCGGAAAATTCCCAGAAAATTCTCGGAAAATTCTCGGAAAATTCTCGGAAAATTCTCAGAAAATTCTCAGAAAATTCTCGGAAATTCGCGGAAAATTCTCGGAAAATTCTCGGAAAATTCTCGGAAAATTCTCGGAAAATTCTCGGAAAATTCTCGGAAAATTCTCGGAAAATTCTCGGAAAATTCTCGGAAAATTCTCGGAAAATTCTCGGAAAATTCTCGGAAAATTCTCGGAAAATTCCCAGAAAATTCTCGGAAAATTCTCGGAAAATTCTCGGAAAATTCTCGGAAAATTCTCGGAAATTCTCGGAAAATTCCCAGAAAATTCTCGGAAAATTCTCGGAAAATTCTGGGAAAATTCTCGGAAAATTCTCGGAAAATTCTCGGAAAATTCCCAGAAAATTCTCGGAAAATTCTCGGAAAATTCTCGGAAAATTCTCAGAAAATTCTCAGAAAATTCTCGGAAATTCTCGGAAAAATCTCGGAAAAATCTCGGAAAATTCTCGGAAAATTCTCGGAAAATTCTCGGAAAATTCTCGGAAAATTCCCAGAAAATTCTCGGAAATTTCTCGGAAAATTCTCGGAAAATTCTCGGAAAATTCTCGGAAAATTCTCGGAAAATTCTCGGAAAATTCTCGGAAAATTCTCGGAAAATTCTCGGAAAATTCTGGGAAAATTCTCGGAAAATTCCCAGAAAATTCTCGGAAAATTCTCGGAAAATTCTCGGAAAATTCTCGGAAAATTCTCGGAAAATTCTCGGAAAATTCTCGGAAAATTCTCGGAAAATTCTCGGAAAATTCTCGGAAGATTCTCGGAAAATTCTCGGAAAATTCTCGGAAAATTCCTGGAAAATTCTCGGAAAATTCTCGGAAAATTCTCGGAAAATTCTCGGAAAATTCTCGGAAAATTCTCGGAAAATTCTCAGAAAATTCTCGGAAAATTTTCGGAAAATTCTCGGAAAATTCTCCAAAAATTCTCGGAAAATTCTCGGAAAATTCTCGGAAAATTCTCGGAAAATTCTTGGAAAATTCTCGGAAAATTCTCGGAAAATTCTCGGAAAATTCTCGGAAAATTCTCGGAAAATTCTCGGAAAATTCTCGGAAAATTCTCGGAAAATTCTCGGAAAATTCTCGGAAAATTCTCAGAAAATTCTCCATAAATTCTCGGAAAATTCTCGGAAAATTCTCGGAAAATTCTCGGAAAATTCTCGGAAAATTCTCAGAAAAACGTGGGAAAATTCTCGGAAAATTCTCGGAAAATTCTCGGAAAAATCTCGGAAAATTCTCGGAAAATTCTCGGAAAATTCTCGGAAAATTCTCCGGAAATTCTCGGAAATTCTCGGAAAATTCTCGGAAAATTCTCGGAAAATTCTCGGAAAATTCTCGGAAAATTCTCAGATAATTCTCGGAAAATTCTCGGAAAATTCTCGGAAAATTCTCGGAAAATTCTCGGAAAATTCTCGGAAAATTCTCAGAAAATTCTCGGAAAATTCTCGGAAAATTCTCGGAAAATTCTCAGAAAATTCTCGGAAAATTCTCGGAAAATTCCCAGAAAATTCTCGGAAAATTCTCGGAAAATTCTCGGAAAATTCTCGGAAAATTCTCGGAAAATTCTCGGAAAATTCTCGGAAAATTCTCGGAAAATTCTCCGGAAAATTCTCGGAAAATTCTCGGAAAATTGACGGAAAATTCTCGGAAAATTCTCGGAAAATTCTCGGAAAATTCTCGGAAAATTCTCGGAAAATTCTCAGAAAATTCTCGGAAAATTCTCGGAAAATTCTCGGAAATTTCTCGGAAAATTCTCGGAAAATTCTCGGAAAATTCTCGGAAAATTCTCGGAAAATTCCCAGAAAATTCTCGGAAAATTCTCGGAAAATTCTTGGAAAATTCTCGGAAAATTCTCGGAAAATTCTCGGAAAATTCCCAGAAAATTCTCGGAAAATTGTCGGAAAATTCTCGGAAAATTCTCAGAAAATTCTCAGAAAATTCTCGGAAATTCTCGGAAAATTCTCGGAAAATTCTCGGAAAATTCTCGGAAAATTCTCGGAAAATTCTCGGAAAATTCTCGGAAAATTCTCGGAAAATTCCCAGAAAATTCTCGGAAAATTCTGGGAAAATTCTCGGAGAAATCTCGGAAAATTCTCGGAAAATTCTCAGAAAATTCTCGGAAAATTCTCGGAAAATTCTCGGAAAATTCCCAGAAAATTCTCGGAAAATTCTCGGAAAATTCTCGGAAAATTCTCAGAAAATTCTCAGAAAATTCTCGGAAATTCTCGGAAAATTCTCGGAAAATTCTCGGAAAATTCTCGGAAAATTCTCGGAAAATTCTCGGAAAATTCTCGGAAAATTCTCGGAAAATTCCCGGAAAATTCTCGGAAAATTCTCGGAAAATTCTCGGAAAATTCTCGGAAAATTCTCGGCAAATTCTCGGAAAATTCTCGGAAAATTCTCGGAAAATTCTCGGAAAATTCTCGGAAAATTCTCGGAAAATTCTCAGAAAATTCTCCATAAATTCTCGGAAACTTCTCGGAAAATTCCCGGAAAATTCTCGGAAAATTCTCGGAAAATTCTCAGAAAAACGTGGGAAAATTCTCGGAAAATTCTCGGAAAATTCTCGGAAAAATCTCGGAAAATTCTCGGAAAATTCTCGGAAAATTCTCGGAAAATTCTCCGGAAATTCTCGGAAATTCTCGGAAAATTCTCAGATAATTCTCGGAAAATTCTCGGAAAATTCTCGGAAAATTCTCGGAAAATTCTCGGAAAATTCTCGGAAAATTCTCAGAAAATTCTCGGAAAATTCTCGGAAAATTCTCGGAAAATTCTCGGAAAATTCTTGGAAAATTCTCAGAAAATTCTCGGAAAATTCTCGGAAAATTCTCGGAAAATTCCCAGAAAATCCTCGGAAAGTTCTCGGAAAATTCTCGGAAAATTCTCGGAAAATTCTCGGAAAATTCTCGGAAAATTCTCGGAAAATTCTCGGAAAATTCTCGGAAAATTCTCAAATTCTCGGAAAATTCTCGGAAAATTCTCGGAAAATTGACGGAAAATTCTCGGAAAATTCTCGGAAAATTCTCGGAAAATTCTCGGAAAATTCTCGGAAAAATTCTCGAAATTCTCGGAAATTCTCGGAAAATTCTCGGAAAATTCTCGGAAAATTCTCGGAAAATTCTCGGAAAATTCTCGGAAAATTCTCGGAAAATTCTCGGAAAATTCCCAGAAAATTCTCGGAAAATTCTGGGAAAATTCTCGGAAAATTCTCGGAAAATTCTCGGAAAATTCTCGGAAAATTCCCAGAAAATTCTCGGAAAATTCTCGGAAAATTCTCGGAAAATTCTCGGAAAATTCTCGGAAAATTCTCGGAAAATTCTCGGAACATTCTCGGAAAATTCTCGGAAAAATTCTCGGAAAATTCCCAGAAATTCTCGGAAAATTCTCGGAAAATTCTCGGAAAATTCTCAGAAGATTCTCAGAAAATTCTCGGAAATTCTCGGAAAATTCTCGGAAAATTCTCGGAAAATTCTCGGAAAATTCTCGGAAAATTCTCGGAAAATTCTCGGAAAATTCTCGGAAAATTGACGGAAAATTCTCGGAAAATTCTCGGAAAATTCTCGGAAAATTCTCAGAAAATTCTCGGAAAATTCTCGGAAAATTCCCAGGAAGTTCTCGGAAAATTCTCGGAAAATTCTCGGAAAATTCTCGGAAAATTCCCAGAAAATTCTCGGAAAATTCTCGGAAAATTCTCGGAAAATTTTCGGAAAATTCTCGGAAAATTCTCGGAAAATTCCCAGAAAATTCTCGGAAAATTCTCAGAAAAATTCTCGGAAAATTCTCAGAAAATTCTCAGAAAATTCTCGGAAATTCTCGGAAAATTCTCGGAAAATTCTCGGAAAATTCTCGGAAAATTCTCGGAAAAATCTCGGAAAATTCCCAGAAAATTCTCGGAAAATTCTCGGAAAATTCTCGGAAAATTCCCAGAAAATTCTCGGAAAATTCTCGGAAAATTCTCGGAAAATTCTCAGAAAATTCTCAGAAAATTCTCGGAAATTCTCGGAAAATTCTCGGAAAATTCTCGGAAAATTCTCGGAAAATTCTCGGAAAATTCTCGGAAAATTCTCGGAAAATTCTCGGAAAATTGACGGAAAATTCTCGGAAAATTCTCGGAAAAATCTCGGAAAATTCCCAGAAAATTCTCGGAAAATTCTCGGAAAATTCTCGGAAAATTCCCAGAAAATTCTCGGAAAATTCTCGGAAAATTCTCGGAAAATTCTCAGAAAATTCTCAGAAAATTCTCGGAAATTCCCAGAAAGTTCTCGGAAAATTCTCGGAAAATTCTCGGAAAATTCTCGGAAAATTCTCGGAAAATTCTCGGAAAATTCTCGGAAAATTCTCGGAAAATTCTCGGAAAATTTATCGGAAAATTGACGGAAAATTCTCGGAAAATTCTCGGAAATTCTCGGAAAATTCTCGGAAAATTCTCGGAAAATTCTCGGAAAATTCTCAGAAAATTCTCGGAAAATTCTCGGAAAATTCTCGGAAAATTCTCGGAAAATTCTCGGAAAATTCCCAGAAAATTCTCGGAAAATTCTCGGAAAATTCTCGGAAAATTCTCGGAAAATTCTCGGAAATTCTCGGAAAATTCTCGGAAAATTCTCGGAAAATTCTCGGAAAATTCTCGGAAAATTCTCAGAAAATTCTCGGAAAATTCTCGGAAAATTCTCGGAAAATTCTCGGAAAATTCTCGGAAAATTCTCGGAAAATTCTCGGAAAATTCTCGGAAAATTCTCGGAAAATTCCCAGAAAATTCTCGGAAAATTCTCGGAAAGTTCTCGGAAAATTCTCGGAAAATTCTCGGAAAATTCCCGGAAAATTCCCAGAAAATTCTCGGAAAATTCTCGGAAAATTCTCGGAAAATTCTCAGAAAATTCTCGGAAAATTCTCGGAAAATTCTCGGAAAATTCTCGGAAAATTCTCGGAAAATTCTCGGAAAATTCTCGGAAAATTCTCGGAAAATTCTCGGAAAATTCTCGGAAAATTCTCAGAAAATTCTCGGAAATTCTCGGAAAATTCTCGGAAAATTCTCGGAAAATTCTCGGAAAATTCTCGGAAAATTCTCGGAAAATTCTCGGAAATTCTCGGAAAATTCCCAGAAAATTCTCGGAAAATTCTGGGAAAATTCTCGGAAAATTCTCGGAAAATTCTCGGAAAATTCTCGGAAAATTCCCAGAAAATTCTCGGAAAATTCTCGGAAAATTCTCGGAAAATTCTCGGAAAATTCTCGGAAAATTCTCGGAAAATTCTCGGAACATTCTCGGAAAATTCTCGGAAAATTCTCGGAAAATTCTCAGAAAACTCTCGGAAAATTCTCGGAAAATTCTCGGAAAATTCTCGGAAAATTCTCGGAAAATTCTCGGAAAATTCTCGGAAAATTCTCGGAAAATTCTCGGAAAATTCTCGGAAAATTCTCGGATAATTCTCGGAAAATTCTCGGAAAATTCTCGGAAAATTCTCAGAAAATTCTCCATAAATTCTCGGAAAATTCTCGGAAAATTCTCGGAAAATTCTCGGAAAATTCTCGGAAAATTCTCAGAAAAACTTCGGAAAATTCTCGGAAAATTCTCGGAAAATTCTCGGAAAAATCTCGGAAAATTCTCGGAAAATTCTCGGAAAATTCTCGGAAAATTCTTGGATAATTCTCGGAAAATTCTCGGAAAATTCTCGGGAAATTCTCGGAAAATTCTCGGAAAATTCTCGGAAAATTCTCGGAAAATTCTCGGAAAATTCTCGGAAAATTGACGGAAAATTCTCGGAAAATTCTCGGAAAATTCTCGGAAAATTCTCAGAAAATTCTCGGAAAATTCTCGGAAAATTCTCGGAAAATTCTCGGAAAATTCTCGGAAAACTCTCGGAAAATTCTCGGAAAATTCTCGGAAAATTCTCGGAAAATTCTCGGAAAATTCTCGGAAAATTCTCGGAAAATTCTCGGAAAATTCTCGGAAAATTGACGGAAAATTCTCGGAAAATTCTCGGAAAATTCTCGGAAAATTCTCAGAAAATTCTCGGAAAATTCTCGGAAAATTCCCAGAAAGTTCTCGGAAAATTCTCGGAAAATTCTCGGAAAATTCTCGGAAAATTCCCAGAAAATTCTCGGAAAATTCTCGGAAAGTTCTCGGAAAATTCTCGGAAAATTCTCGGAAAATTCTCGGAAAATTCTCGGAAAATTCTCGGAAAATTCTCGGAAAATTCTCGGATAATTCTCGGAAAATCTCGGAAAATTCTCGGAAAATTCTCAGAAAATTCTCCATAAATTCTCGGAAAATTCTCGGAAAATTCTCGGAAAATTCTCGGAAAATTCTCGGAAAATTCTCAGAAAAACGTCGGAAAATTCTCGGAAAATTCTCGGAAAATTCTCGGAAAAATCTCGGAAAATTCTCGGAAAATTCTCGGAAAATTCTCGGAAAATTCTCGGATAATTCTCGGAAAATTCTCGGAAAATTCTCGGGAAATTCTCGGAAAATTCTCGGAAAATTCTCGGAAAATTCTCGGAAAATTCTCGGAAAATTCTCGGAAAATTGACGGAAAATTCTCGGAAAATTCTCGGAAAATTCTCGGAAAATTCTCAGAAAATTCTCGGAAAATTCTCGGAAAATTCTCGGAAAATTCTCGGAAAATTCTCGGAAAATTCTCGGAAAATTCTCGGAAAATTCTCGGAAAATTCTCGGAAAATTCTCGGAAAATTCTCGGAAAATTCTCGGAAAATTCTCGGAAAATTCTCGGAAAATTGACGGAAAATTCTCGGAAAAATTCTCGGAAAATTCTCGGAAAATTCTCAGAAAATTCTCGGAAAATTCTCGGAAAATTCCCAGAAAGTTCTCGGAAAATTCTCGGAAAATTCTCGGAAAATTCTCGGAAAATTCCCAGAAATTCTCGGAAAATTCTCGGAAAATTCTCGGAAAATTCTCGGAAAATTCTCAGAAAAACGTCGGAAAATTCTCGGAAAATTCTCGGAAAATTCTCGGGAAAATATCGGAAAATTCTCGGAAAATTCTCGGAAAATTCTCGGAAAATTCTCGGATAATTCTCGGAAAATTCTCGGAAAATTCTCGGGAAATTCTCGGAAAATTCTCGGAAAATTCTCGGAAAATTCTCGGAAAATTCTCGGAAAATTCTCGGAAAATTGACGGAAAATTCTCGGAAAATTCTCGGAAAATTCCCAGGAAGTTCTCGGAAAATTCTCGGAAAATTCTCGGAAAATTCTCGGAAAATTCCCAGAAAATTCTCGGAAAATTCTCGGAAAATTCTCGGAAAATTCTCGGAAAATTCTCGGAAAATTCTCGGAAAATTCCCCAGAAAATTCTCGGAAAATTCTCGGAAAATTCTCGGAAAATTCTCGGAAAAATCTCGGAAAATTCCCAGAAAATTCTCGGAAAATTCTCGGAAAATTCTCGGAAAATTCCCAGAAAATTCTCGGAAAATTCTCGGAAAATTCTCGGAAAATTCTCGGAAAATTCTCGGAAAATTCTCGGAAAATTCTCGGAAAATTCTCGGAAAATTCTCGGAAAATTCTCAGAAAATTCTCCATAAATTCTCGGAAAATTCTCGGAAAATTCTCGGAAAATTCTCGGAAAATTCTCGGAAAATTCTCAGAAAAACGTGGGAAAATTCTCGGAAAATTCTCGGAAAATTCTCGGAAAAATCTCGGAAAATTCTCGGAAAATTCTCGGAAAATTCTCGGAAAATTCTCCGGAAATTCTCGGAAATTCTCGGAAAATTCTCGGAAAATTCTCGGAAAATTCTCGGAAAATTCTCGGAAAATTCTCAGATAATTCTCGGAAAATTCTCGGAAAAATTCTCGGAAAATTCTCGGAAAATTCTCGGAAAATTCTCGGAAAATTCTCAGAAAATTCTCGGAAAATTCTCGGAAAATTCTCGGAAAATTCTCGGAAAATTCTCGGAAAATTCTCAGAAAATTCTCGGAAAATTCTCGGAAAATTCCCAGAAAATTCTCGGAAAATTCTCGGAAAATTCTCGGAAAATTCTCGGAAAATTCTCGGAAAATTCTCGGAAAATTCTCGGAAAATTCTCGGAAAATTCTCGGAAAATTCTCGGAAAATTCTCGGAAAATTGACGGAAAATTCTCGGAAAATTCTCGGAAAATTCTCGGAAAATTCTCGGAAAATTCTCGGAAAATTCTCAGAAAATTCTCGGAAAATTCTCGGAAAATTCTCGGAAATTTCTCGGAAAATTCTCGGAAAATTCTCGGAAAATTCTCGGAAAATTCTCGGAAAATTCCCAGAAAATTCTCGGAAAATTCTCGGAAAATTCTTGGAAAATTCTCGGAAAATTCTCGGAAAATTCTCGGAAAATTCCCAGAAAATTCTCGGAAAATTGTCGGAAAATTCTCGGAAAATTCTCAGAAAATTCTCAGAAAATTCTCGGAAATTCTCGGAAAATTCTCGGAAAATTCTCGGAAAATTCTCGGAAAATTCTCGGAAAATTCTCGGAAAATTCTCGGAAAATTCCCAGAAAATTCTCGGAAAATTCTGGGAAAATTCTCGGAGAAATCTCGGAAAATTCTCGGAAAATTCTCAGAAAATTCTCGGAAAATTCTCGGAAAATTCTCGGAAAATTCCCAGAAAATTCTCGGAAAATTCTCGGAAAATTCTCGGAAAATTCTCAGAAAATTCTCAGAAAATTCTCGGAAATTCTCGGAAAATTCTCGGAAAATTCTCGGAAAATTCTCGGAAAATTCTCGGAAAATTCTCGGAAAATTCTCGGAAAATTCTCGGAAAATTCCCGGAAAATTCTCGGAAAATTCTCGGAAAATTCTCGGAAAATTCTCGGAAAATTCTCGGAAAATTCTCGGAAAATTCTCGGAAAATTCTCGGAAAATTCTCGGAAAATTCTCGGAAAATTCTCGGAAAATTCTCAGAAAATTCTCCATAAATTCTCGGAAACTTCTCGGAAAATTCCCGGAAAATTCTCGGAAAATTCTCGGAAAATTCTCAGAAAAACGTGGGAAAATTCTCGGAAAATTCTCGGAAAATTCTCGGAAAAATCTCGGAAAATTCTCGGAAAATTCTCGGAAAATTCTCGGAAAATTCTCCGGAAATTCTCGGAAATTCTCGGAAAATTCTCAGATAATTCTCGGAAAATTCTCGGAAAATTCTCGGAAAATTCTCGGAAAATTCTCGGAAAATTCTCGGAAAATTCTCAGAAAATTCTCGGAAAATTCTCGGAAAATTCTCGGAAAATTCTCGGAAATTCTTGGAAAATTCTCAGAAAATTCTCGGAAAATTCTCGGAAAATTCTCGGAAAATTCCCAGAAAATTCTCGGAAAGTTCTCGGAAAATTCTCGGAAAATTCTCGGAAAATTCTCGGAAAATTCTCGGAAAATTCTCGGAAAATTCTCGGAAAATTCTCGGAAAATTCTCGGAAAATTGACGGAAAATTCTCGGAAAATTCTCGGAAAATTCTCGGAAAATTCTCGGAAAATTCTCGGAAAATTCTCGGAAAAATTCTCGGAAAATTTCTCACAAAATTCTCGGAAATTCTCGGAAAATTCTCGGAAAATTCTCGGAAAATTCTCGGAAAATTCTCGGAAAATTCTCGGAAAATTCTCGGAAAATTCTCGGAAAATTCCCAGAAAATTCTCGGAAAATTCTGGGAAAATTCTCGGAAAATTCTCGGAAAATTCTCGGAAAATTCTCGGAAAATTCTCGGAAAATTCCCAGAAAATTCTCGGAAAATTCTCGGAAAATTCTCGGAAAATTCTCGGAAAATTCTCGGAAAATTCTCGGAAAATTCTCGGAACATTCTCGGAAAATTCTCGGAAAATTCTCGGAAAATTCCCAGAAAATTCTCGGAAAATTGTCGGAAAATTCTCGGAAAATTCTCAGAAAATTCTCAGAAAATTCTCGGAAATTCTCGGAAAATTCTCGGAAAATTCTCGGAAAATTCTCGGAAAATTCTCGGAAAATTCTCGGAAAATTCTCGGAAAATTCTCGGAAAATTGACGGAAAATTCTCGGAAAATTCTCGGAAAATTCTCGGAAAATTCTCAGAAAATTCTCGGAAAATTCTCGGAAAATTCCCAGGAAGTTCTCGGAAAATTCTCGGAAAATTCTCGGAAAATTCTCGGAAAATTCCCAGAAAATTCTCGGAAAATTCTCGGAAAATTCTCGGAAAATTCTCGGAAAATTCTCGGAAAATTCTCGGAAAATTCCCAGAAAATTCTCGGAAAATTCTCGGAAAATTCTCGGAAAATTCTCGGAAAAATCTCGGAAAATTCCCAGAAAATTCTCGGAAAATTCTCGGAAAATTCTCGGAAAATTCCCAGAAAATTCTCGGAAAATTCTCGGAAAATTCTCGGAAAATTCTCAGAAAATTCTCAGAAAATTCTCGGAAATTCTCGGAAAATTCTCGGAAAATTCTCGGAAAATTCTCGGAAAATTCTCGGAAAATTCTCGGAAAATTCTCGGAAAATTCTCGGAAAATTCACGGAAAATTCTCGGAAAATTCTCGGAAAAATCTCGGAAAATTCCCAGAAAATTCTCGGAAAATTCTCGGAAAATTCTCGGAAAATTCCCAGAAAATTCTCGGAAAATTCTCGGAAAATTCTCGGAAAATTCTCAGAAAATTCTCAGAAAATTCTCGGAAATTCCCAGAAAGTTCTCGGAAAATTCTCGGAAAATTCTCGGAAAATCTCGGAAAATTCTCGGAAAATTCTCGGAAAATTCTCGGAAAATTCTCGGAAAATTCTCGGAAAATTTATCGGAAAATTGACGGAAAATTCTCGGAAAATTCTCGGAAAATTCTCGGAAAATTCTCGGAAAATTCTCGGAAAATTCTCGGAAAATTCTCAGAAAATTCTCGGAAAATTCTCGGAAAATTCTCGGAAAATTCTCGGAAAATTCTCGGAAAATTCCCAGAAAATTCTCGGAAAATTCTCGGAAAATTCTCGGAAAATTCTCGGAAAATTCTCGGAAAATTCTCGGAAAATTCTCGGAAAATTCTCGGAAAATTCTCGGAAAATTCTCGGAAAATTCTCAGAAAATTCTCGGAAAATTCTCGGAAAATTCTCGGAAAATTCTCGGAAAATTCTCGGAAAATTCTCGGAAAATTCTCGGAAAATTCTCGGAAAATTCCCAGAAAATTCTCGGAAAATTCTCGGAAAGTTCTCGGAAAATTCTCGGAAAATTCTCGGAAAATTCCCGGAAAATTCCCAGAAAATTCTCGGAAAATTCTCGGAAAATTCTCGGAAAATTCTCAGAAAATTCTCGGAAAATTCTCGGAAAATTCTCGGAAAATTCTCGGAAAATTCTCGGAAAATTCTCGGAAAATTCTCGGAAAATTCTCGGAAAATTCTCGGAAAATTCTCGGAAAATTCTCAGAAAATTCTCGGAAATTCTCGGAAAATTCTCGGAAAATTCTCGGAAAATTCTCGGAAAATTCTCGGAAAATTCTCGGAAAATTCTCGGAAAATTCTCGGAAAATTCCAGAAAATTCTCGGAAAATTCTGGGAAAATTCTCGGAAAATTCTCGGAAAATTCTCGGAAAATTCTCGGAAAATTCCCAGAAAATTCTCGGAAAATTCTCGGAAAATTCTCGGAAAATTCTCGGAAAATTCTCGGAAAATTCTCGGAAAATTCTCGGAACATTCTCGGAAAATTCTCGGAAAATTCTCGGAAAATTCTCAGAAAACTCTCGGAAAATTCTCGGAAAATTCTCGGAAAATTCTCGGAAAATTCTCGGAAAATTCTCGGAAAATTCTCGGAAAATTCTCGGAAAATTCTCGGAAAATTCTCGGATAATTCTCGGAAAATTCTCGGAAAATTCTCGGAAAATTCTCAGAAAATTCTCCATAAATTCTCGGAAAATTCTCGGAAAATTCTCGGAAAATTCTCGGAAAATTCTCAGAAAATTCTCGGAAAATTCTCGGAAAATTCTCGGAAAATTCTCGGAAAATTCTCGGAAAATTCTCGGAAAATTCTCGGAAAATTCTCGGAAAATTCTCGGAAAATTCTCAGAAAATTCTCGGAAAATTCTCGGAAAATTCTCGGAAAATTCTCGGAAAATTCTCGGAAAATTCTCGGAAAATTCTCGGAAAATTCTCGGAAAATTCCCAGAAAATTCTCGGAAAATTCTCGGAAAGTTCTCGGAAAATTCTCGGAAAATTCTCGGAAAATTCCCGGAAAATTCCCAGAAAATTCTCGGAAAATTCTCGGAAAATTCTCGGAAAATTCTCAGAAAATTCTCGGAAAATTCTCGGAAAATTCTCGGAAAATTCTCGGAAAATTCTCGGAAAATTCTCGGAAAATTCTCGGAAAATTCTCGGAAAATTCTCGGAAAATTCTCGGAAAATTCTCAGAAAATTCTCGGAAATTCTCGGAAAATTCTCGGAAAATTCTCGGAAAATTCTCGGAAAATTCTCGGAAAATTCTCGGAAAATTCTCGGAAAATTCTCGGAAAATTCCCAGAAAATTCTCGGAAAATTCTGGGAAAATTCTCGGAAAATTCTCGGAAAATTCTCGGAAAATTCTCGGAAAATTCCCAGAAAATTCTCGGAAAATTCTCGGAAAATTCTCGGAAAATTCTCGGAAAATTCTCGGAAAATTCTCGGAAAATTCTCGGAACATTCTCGGAAAATTCTCGGAAAATTCTCGGAAAATTCTCAGAAAACTCTCGGAAAATTCTCGGAAAATTCTCGGAAAATTCTCGGAAAATTCTCGGAAAATTCTCGGAAAATTCTCGGAAAATTCTCGGAAAATTCTCGGAAAATTCTCGGATAATTCTCGGAAAATTCTCGGAAAATTCTCGGAAAATTCTCAGAAAATTCTCCATAAATTCTCGGAAAATTCTCGGAAAATTCTCGGAAAATTCTCGGAAAATTCTCGGAAAATTCTCAGAAAAACGTCGGAAAATTCTCGGAAAATTCTCGGAAAATTCTCGGAAAAATCTCGGAAAATTCTCGGAAAATTCTCGGAAAATTCTCGGAAAATTCTCGGAAAATTCTCGGATAATTCTCGGAAAATTCTCGGAAAATTCTCGGGAAATTCTCGGAAAATTCTCGGAAAATTCTCGGAAAATTCTCGGAAAATTCTCGGAAAATTGACCGAAAATTCTCGGAAAATTCTCGGAAAATTCTCGGAAAATTCTCAGAAAATTCTCGGAAAATTCTCGGAAAATTCTCGGAAAATTCTCGGAAAATTCTCGGAAAATTCTCGGAAAATTCTCGGAAAATTCTCGGAAAATTCTCGGAAAATTCTCGGAAAATTCTCGGAAAATTCTCGGAAAATTGACGGAAAATTCTCGGAAAATTCTCGGAAAATTCTCGGAAAATTCTCAGAAAATTCTCGGAAAATTCTCGGAAAATTCCCAGAAAGTTCTCGGAAAATTCTCGGAAAATTCTCGGAAAATTCTCGGAAAATTCCCAGAAAATTCTCGGAAAATTCTCGGAAAGTTCTCGGAAAATTCTCGGAAAATTCTCGGAAAATTCTCGGAAAATTCTCGGAAAATTCTCGGAAAATTCTCGGAAAATTCTCGGATAATTCTCGGAAAATTCTCGGAAAATTCTCGGAAAATTCTCAGAAAATTCTCCATAAATTCTCGGAAAATTCTCGGAAAATTCTCGGAAAATTCTCGGAAAATTCTCGGAAAATTCTCAGAAAAACGTCGGAAAATTCTCGGAAAATTCTCGGAAAATTCTCGGAAAAATCTCGGAAAATTCTCGGAAAATTCTCGGAAAATTCTCGGAAAATTCTCGGATAATTCTCGGAAAATTCTCGGAAAATTCTCGGGAAATTCTCGGAAAATTCTCGGAAAATTCTCGGAAAATTCTCGGAAAATTCTCGGAAAATTCTCGGAAAATTGACGGAAAATTCTCGGAAAATTCTCGGAAAATTCTCAGAAAATTCTCGGAAAATTCTCGGAAAATTCTCGGAAAATTCTCGGAAAATTCTCGGAAAATTCTCGGAAAATTCTCGGAAAATTCTCGGAAAATTCTCGGAAAATTCTCGGAAAATTCTCGGAAAATTCTCGGAAAATTCTCGGAAAATTCTCGGAAAATTCTCGGAAAATTGACGGAAAATTCTCGGAAAATTCTCGGAAAATTCTCGGAAAATTCTCAGAAAATTCTCGGAAAATTCTCGGAAAATTCCCAGAAAGTTCTCGGAAAATTCTCGGAAAATTCTCGGAAAATTCTCGGAAAATTCCCAGAAAATTCTCGGAAAATTCTCGGAAAATTCTCGGAAAATTCTCGGAAAATTCTCAGAAAAACGTCGGAAAATTCTCGGAAAATTCTCGGAAAATTCTCGGGAAAATATCGGAAAATTCTCGGAAAATTCTCGGAAAATTCTCGGAAAATTCTCGGATAATTCTCGGAAAATTCTCGGAAAATTCTCGGGAAATTCTCGGAAAATTCTCGGAAAATTCTCGGAAAATTCTCGGAAAATTCTCGGAAAATTCTCGGAAAATTGACGGAAAATTCTCGGAAAATTCTCGGAAAATTCCCAGGAAGTTCTCGGAAAATTCTCGGAAAATTCTCGGAAAATTCTCGGAAAATTCCCAGAAAATTCTCGGAAAATTCTCGGAAAATTCTCGGAAAATTCTCGGAAAATTCTCGGAAAATTCTCGGAAAATTCCCAGAAAATTCTCGGAAAATTCTCGGAAAATTCTCGGAAAATTCTCGGAAAAATCTCGGAAAATTCCCAGAAAATTCTCGGAAAATTCCCGGAAAATTCTCGGAAAATTCCCAGAAAATTCTCGGAAAATTCTCGGAAAATTCTCGGAAAATTCTCAGAAAATTCTCAGAAAATTCTCGGAAATTCTCGGAAAATTCTCGGAAAATTCTCGGAAAATTCTCGGAAAATTCTCGGAAAATTCTCGGAAAATTCTCGGAAAATTCTCGGAAAATTGACGGAAAATTCTCGGAAAATTCTCGGAAAATTCTCGGAAAATTCTCAGAAAATTCTCGGAAAATTCTCGGAAAATTCCCAGAAAGTTCTCAGAAAATTCTCGGAAAATTCTCGGAAAATTCTCGGAAAATTCTCGGAAAATTCTCGGATAATTCTCGGAAAATTCTCGGAAAATTCTCGGAAAATTTATCGGAAAATTGACGGAAAATTCTCGGAAAATTCTCGGAAAATTCTCGGAAAATTCTCGGAAAATTCTCGGAAAATTCTCGGAAAATTCTCGGAAAATTCTCGGAAAATTCCCAGAAAATTCTCAGAAAATTCTCGGAAAATTCTCGGAAAATTCTCGGAAAATTCTCGGAAAATTCTCGGAAAATTCTCGGAAAATTCTCGGAAAATTCTCGGAAAATTCTCGGAAAATTCTCAGAAAATTCTCGGAAAATTCTCGGAAAATTCTCGGAAAATTCTCGGAAAATTCCCAGAAAATTCTCGGAAAATTCTCGGAAAATTCTCGGAAAATTCTCGGAAAAATCTCGGAAAATTCCCAGAAAATTCTCGGAAAATTCTCGGAAAATTCTCGGAAAATTCCCAGAAAATTCTCGGAAAATTCTCGGAAAATTCTCGGAAAATTCTCAGAAAATTCTCAGAAAATTCTCGGAAATTCTCGGAAAATTCTCGGAAAATTCTCGGAAAATTCTCGGAAAATTCTCGGAAAATTCTCGGAAAATTCTCGGAAAATTCTCGGAAAATTGACGGAAAATTCTCGGAAAATTCTCGGAAAATTCTCGGAAAATTCTCAGAAAATTCTCGGAAAATTCTCGGAAAATTCCCAGAAAGTTCTCGGAAAATTCTCGGAAAATTCTCGGAAAATTCTCGGAAAATTCTCGGAAAATTCTCGGAAAATTCTCGGAAAATTCTCGGAAAATTCTCGGAAAATTTATCGGAAAATTGACGGAAAATTCTCGGAAAATTCTCGGAAAATTCTCGGAAAATTCTCGGAAAATTCTCGGAAAATTCTCAGAAAATTCTCGGAAAATTCTCGGAAAATTCTCGGAAAATTCTCGGAAAATTCTCGGAAAATTCCCAGAAAATTCTCGGAAAATTCTCGGAAAATTCTCGGAAAATTCTCGGAAAATTCTCGGAAAATTCTCGGAAAATTCTCGGAAAATTCTCGGAAAATTCTCGGAAAATTCTCGGAAAATTCTCAGAAAATTCTCGGAAGATTCTCGGAAAATTCTCGGAAAATTCTCGGAAAATTCTCGGAAAATTCTCGGAAAATTCTCGGAAAATTCTCGGAAAATTCCCAGAAAATTCTCGAAAAATTCTCGGAAAGTTCTCGGAAAATTCTCGGAAAATTCTCGGAAAATTCCCGGAAAATTCCCAGAAAATTCTCGGAAAATTCTCGGAAAATTCTCGGAAAATTCTCGGAAAATTCTCGGAAAATTCTCGGAAAATTCTCGGAAAATTCTCGGAAAATTCTCGGAAAATTCTCGGAAAATTCTCGGAAAATTCTCGGAAAATTCTCGGAAAATTCTCGAAAAATTCTCAGAAAATTCTCGGAAAATTCTCGGAAAATTCTCGGAAAATTCTCGGAAAATTCTCGGAAAATTCTCGGAAAATTCTCGGAAAATTCCCAGAAAATTCTCGGAAAATTCTGGGAAAATTCTCGGAAAATTCTCGGAAAATTCTCGGAAAATTCTCGGAAAATTCCCAGAAAATTCTCGGAAAATTCTCGGAAAATTCTCGGAAAATTCTCGGAAAATTCTCGGAAAATTCTCGGAAAATTCTCGGAAAATTCTCGGAAAATTCTCGGAAAATTCTCGGAAAATTCTCAGAAAAACGTCGGAAAATTCTCGGAAAATTCTCGGAAAATTCTCGGAAAAATCTCGGAAAATTCTCGGAAAATTCTCGGAAAATTCTCGGAAAATTCTCGGATTATTCTCGGAAAATTCTCGGAAAATTCTCGGGAAATTCTCGGAAAATTCTCGGAAAATTCTCGGAAAATTCTCGGAAAATTCTCGGAAAATTCTCGGAAAATTGACGGAAAATTCTCGGAAAATTCTCGGAAAATTCTCGGAAAATTCTCAGAAAATTCTCGGAAAATTCTCGGAAAATTCTCGGAAAATTCTCGGAAAATTCTCGGAAAATTCTCGGAAAATTCTCGGAAAATTCTCGGAAAATTCTCGGAAAATTCTCGGAAAATTCTCGGAAAATTGACGGAAAATTCTCGGAAAATTCTCGGAAAATTCTCGGAAAATTCTCAGAAAATTCTCGGAAAATTCTCGGACAATTCCCAGAAAGTTCTCGGAAAATTCTCGGAAAATTCTCGGAAAATTCTCGGAAAATTCCCAGAAAATTCTCGGAAAATTCTCGGAAAATTCTCGGAAAATTCTCGGAAAATTCTCAGAAAAACGTCGGAAAATTCTCGGAAAATTCTCGGAAAATTCTCGGGAAAATATCGGAAAATTCTCGGAAAATTCTCGGAAAATTCTCGGAAAATTCTCGGATAATTCTCGGAAAATTCTCGGAAAATTCTCGGGAAATTCTCGGAAAATTCTCGGAAAATTCTCGGAAAATTCTCGGAAAATTCTCGGAAAATTCTCGGAAAATTGACGGAAAATTCTCGGAAAATTCTCGGAAAATTCCCAGGAAGTTCTCGGAAAATTCTCGGAAAATTCTCGGAAAATTCTCGGAAAATTCCCAGAAAATTCTCGGAAAATTCTCGGAAAATTCTCGGAAAATTCTCGGAAAATTCTCGGAAAATTCTCGGAAAATTCCCAGAAAATTCTCGGAAAATTCTCGGAAAATTCTCGGAAAATTCTCGGAAAAATCTCGGAAAATTCCCAGAAAATTCTCGGAAAATTCTCGGAAAATTCTCGGAAAATTCCCAGAAAATTCTCGGAAAATTCTCGGAAAATTCTCGGAAAATTCTCAGAAAATTCTCAGAAAATTCTCGGAAATTCTCGGAAAATTCTCGGAAAATTCTCGGAAAATTCTCGGAAAATTCTCGGAAAATTCTCGGAAAATTCTCGGAAAATTCTCGGAAAATTGACGGAAAATTCTCGGAAAATTCTCGGAAAATTCTCGGAAAATTCTCAGAAAATTCTCGGAAAATTCTCAGAAAATTCCCAGAAAGTTCTCGGAAAATTCTCGGAAAATTCTCGGAAAATTCTCGGAAAATTCTCGGAAAATTCTCGGAAAATTCTCGGAAAATTCTCGGAAAATTCTCGGAAAATTTATCGGAAAATTGACGGAAAATTCTCGGAAAACTCTCGGAAAATTCTCGGAAAATTCTCGGAAAATTCTCGGAAAATTCTCGGAAAATTCTCGGAAAATTCTCGGAAAATTCTCGGAAAATTCTCGGAAAATTCTCGGAAAATTCTCGGAAAATTCCCAGAAAATTCTCAGAAAATTCTCGGAAAATTCTCGGAAAATTCTCGGAAAGTTCTCGGAAAATTCTCGGAAAATTCTCGGAAAATTCTCGGAAAATTCTCGGAAAATTCTCGGAAAATTCTCAGAAAATTCTCGGAAAATTCTCGGAAAATTCTCGGAAAATTCTCGGAAAATTCTCGGAAAATTATCGGAAAATTCTCGGAAAATTCCCAGAAAATTCTCGGAAAATTCTCGGAAAGTTCTCGGAAAATTCTCGGAAAATTCTCGGAAAATTCTCGGAAAATTCCCAGAAAATTCTCGGAAAATTCTCGGAAAATTCTCGGAAAATTCTCGGAAAATTCTCGGAAAATTCTCGGAAAATTGACGGAAAATTCTCGGAAAATTCTCGGAAAATTCTCGGAAAATTCTCAGAAAATTCTCAGAAAATTCTCGGAAATTCCCAGAAAGTTCTCGGAAAATTCTCGGAAAATTCTCGGAAAATTCTCGGAAAATTCTCGGAAAATTCTCGGAAAATTCTCGGAAAATTCTCGGAAAATTCTCGGAAAATTTATCGGAAAATTGACGGAAAATTCTCGGAAAATTCTCGGAAAATTCTCGGAAAATTCTCGGAAAATTCTCGGAAAATTCTCGGAAAATTCTCAGAAAATTATCGGAAAATTCTCGGAAAATTCTCGGAAAATTCTCGGAAAATTCTCGGAAAATTCCCAGAAAATTCTCGGAAAATTCTCGGAAAATTCTCGGAAAATTCTCGGAAAATTCTCGGAAAATTCTCGGAAAATTCTCGGAAAATTCTCGGAAAATTCTCGGAAAATTCTCGGAAAATTCTCAGAAAATTCTCGGAAAATTCTCGGAAAATTCTCGGAAAATTCTCGGAAAATTCTCGGAAAATTCCCAGAAAATTCTCGGAAAATTCTCGGAAAGTTCTCGGAAAATTCTCGGAAAATTCTCGGAAAATTCCCGGAAAATTCCCAGAAAATTCTCGGAAAATTCTCGGAAAATTCTCGGAAAATTCTCGGAAAATTCTCGGAAAATTCTCGGAAAATTCTCGGAAAATTCTCGGAAAATTCTCGGAAAATTCTCGGAAAATTCTCGGAAAATTCTCGGAAAATTCTCGGAAAATTCTCAGAAAATTCTCGGAAATTCTCGGAAAATTCTCGGAAAATTCTCGGAAAATTCTCGGAAAATTCTCGGAAAATTCTCGGAAAATTCTCGGAAAATTCTCGGAAAATTCCCAGAAAATTCTCGGAAAATTCTGGGAAAATTCTCGGAAAAATTCTCGGAAAATTCTCGGAAAATTCTCGGAAAATTCCCAGAAAATTCTCGGAAAATTCTCGGAAAATTCTCGGAAAATTCTCGGAAAATTCTCGGAAAATTCTCGGAAAATTCTCGGAACATTCTCGGAAAATTCTCGGAAAATTCTCGGAAAATTCTCAGAAAATTCTCGGAAAATTCTCGGAAAATTCTCGGAAAATTCTCGGAAAATTCTCGGAAAATTCTCGGAAAATTCTCGGAAAATTTCCTTCTCGGAAAATTCTCGGAAAATTCTCGGAAAATTCTCGGATAATTCTCGGAAAATTCTCGGAAAATTCTCGGAAAATTCTCAGAAAATTCTCCATAAATTCTCGGAAAATTCTCGGAAAATTCTCGGAAAATTCTCGGAAAATTCTCGGAAAATTCTCAGAAAAACGTCGGAAAATTCTCGGAAAATTCTCGGAAAATTCTCGGAAAAATCTCGGAAAATTCTCGGAAAATTCTCGGAAAATTCTCGGAAAATTCTCGGATAATTCTCGGAAAATTCTCGGAAAATTCTCGGGAAATTCTCGGAAAATTCTCGGAAAATTCTCGGAAAATTCTCGGAAAATTCTCGGAAAATTGACGGAAAATTCTCGGAAAATTCTCGGAAAATTCTCGGAAAATTCTCAGAAAATTCTCGGAAAATTCTCGGAAAATTCTCGGAAAATTCTCGGAAAATTCTCGGAAAATTCTCGGAAAATTCTCGGAAAATTCTCGGAAAATTCTCGGAAAATTCTCGGAAAATTCTCGGAAAATTCTCGGAAAATTCTCGGAAAATTCTCGGAAAATTCTCGGAAAATTGACGGAAAATTCTCGGAAAATTCTCGGAAAATTCTCGGAAAATTCTCAGAAAATTCTCGGAAAATTCTCGGAAAATTCCCAGAAAGTTCTCGGAAAATTCTCGGAAAATTCTCGGAAAATTCTCGGAAAATTCCCAGAAAATTCTCGGAAAATTCTCGGAAAATTCTCGGAAAATTCTCGGAAAATTCTCAGAAAAACGTCGGAAAATTCTCGGAAAATTCTCGGAAAATTCTCGGGAAAATATCGGAAAATTCTCGGAAAATTCTGGGAAAATTCTCGGAAAATTCTCGGATAATTCTCGGAAAATTCTCGGAAAATTCTCGGGAAATTCTCGGAAAATTCTCGGAAAATTCTCGGAAAATTCTCGGAAAATTCTCGGAAAATTCTCGGAAAATTGACGGAAAATTCTCGGAAAATTCTCGGAAAATTCCCAGGAAGTTCTCGGAAAATTCTCGGAAAATTCTCGGAAAATTCTCGGAAAATTCCCAGAAAATTCTCGGAAAATTCTCGGAAAATTCTCGGAAAATTCTCGGAAAATTCTCGGAAAATTCTCGGAAAATTCCCAGAAAATTCTCGGAAAATTCTCGGAAAATTCTCGGAAAATTCTCGGAAAAATCTCGGAAAATTCCCAGAAAATTCTCGGAAAATTCTCGGAAAATTCTCGGAAAATTCTCGGAAAATTCTCGGAAAATTCTCGGAAAATTCTCGGAAAATTCTCGGAAAATTCTCGGAAAATTCCCAGAAAATTCTCGGAAAATTCTGGGAAAATTCTCGGAAAATTCTCGGAAAATTCTCGGAAAATTCTCGGAAAATTCCCAGAAAATTCTCGGAAAATTCTCGGAAAATTCTCGGAAAATTCTCGGAAAATTCTCGGAAAATTCTCGGAAAATTCTCGGAACATTCTCGGAAAATTCTCGGAAAATTCTCGGAAAATTCTCAGAAAACTCTCGGAAAATTCTCGGAAAATTCTCGGAAAATTCTCGGAAAATTCTCGGAAAATTCTCGGAAAATTCTCGGAAAATTCTCGGAAAATTCTCGGAAAATTCTCGGATAATTCTCGGAAAATTCTCGGAAAATTCTCGGAAAATTCTCAGAAAATTCTCCATAAATTCTCGGAAAATTCTCGGAAAATTCTCGGAAAATTCTCGGAAAATTCTCGGAAAATTCTCAGAAAAACGTCGGAAAATTCTCGGAAAATTCTCGGAAAAATTCTCGGAAAATTCTCGGAAAATTCTCGGAAAATTCTCGGAAAATTCTCGGAAAATTCTCGGAAAATTCTCGGAAAATTCTCGGATAATTCTCGGAAAATTCTCGGAAAATTCTCGGGAAATTCTCGGAAAATTCTCGGAAATTCTCGGAAAATTCTCGGAAAATTCTCGGAAAATTGACGGAAAATTCTCGGAAAATTCTCGGAAAATTCTCGGAAAATTCTCAGAAAATTCTCGGAAAATTCTCGGGAAAATTCTCGGAAAATTCTCGGAAAATTCTCGGAAAATTCTCGGAAAATTCTCGGAAAATTCTCGGAAAATTCTCGGAAAATTCTCGGAAAATTCTCGGAAAATTCTCCCGAAAATTCTCGGAAAATTCTCGGAAAATTCTCGGAAAATTGACGGAAAATTCTCGGAAAATTCTCGGAAAATTCTCGGAAAATTCTCAGAAAATTCTCGGAAAATTCTCGGAAAATTCCCAGAAAGTTCTCGGAAAATTCTCGGAAAATTCTCGGAAAATTCTCGGAAAATTCCCAGAAAATTCTCGGAAAATTCTCGGAAAGTTCTCGGAAAATTCTCGGAAAATTCTCGGAAAATTCTCGGAAAATTCTCGGAAAATTCTCGGAAAATTCTCGGAAAATTCTCGGAAAATTCTCGGATAATTCTCGGAAAATTCTCGGAAAATTCTCGGAAAATTCTCAGAAAATTCTCCATAAATTCTCGGAAAATTCTCGGAAAATTCTCGGAAAATTCTCGGAAAATTCTCGGAAAATTCTCAGAAAAACGTCGGAAAATTCTCGGAAAATTCTCGGAAAATTCTCGGAAAAATCTCGGAAAATTCTCGGAAAATTCTCGGAAAATTCTCGGAAAATTCTCGGATAATTCTCGGAAAATTCTCGGAAAATTCTCGGGAAATTCTCGGAAAATTCTCGGAAAATTCTCGGAAAATTCTCGGAAAATTCTCGGAAAATTCTCGGAAAATTGACGGAAAATTCTCGGAAAATTCTCGGAAAATTCTCAGAAAATTCTCGGAAAATTCTCGGAAAATTCTCGGAAAATTCTCGGAAAATTCTCGGAAAATTCTCGGAAAATTCTCGGAAAATTCTCGGAAAATTCTCGGAAAATTCTCGGAAAATTCTCGGAAAATTCTCGGAAAATTCTCGGAAAATTGACGGAAAATTCTCGGAAAATTCATTCTCGGAAAATTCCCAGAAAGTTCTCGGAAAATTCTCGGAAAATTCTCGGAAAATTCCCAGAAAATTCTCGGAAAATTCTCGGAAAATTCTCGGAAAATTCTCGGAAAATTCTCAGAAAAACGTCGGAAAATTCTCGGAAAATTCTCGGAAAATTCTCGGGAAAATATCGGAAAATTCTCGGAAAATTCTCGGAAAATTCTCGGAAAATTCTCGGATAATTCTCGGAAAATTCTCGGAAAATTCTCGGGAAATTCTCGGAAAATTCTCGGAAAATTCTCGGAAAATTCTCGGAAAATTCTCGGAAAATTCTCGGAAAATTCTCGGAAAATTCCCAGAAAATTCTCGGAAAATTCTCGGAAAATTCTCGGAAAATTCTCGGAAAATTCTCGGAAAATTCTCGGAAAATTCTCGGAACATTCTCGGAAAATTCTCGGAAAATTCTCGGAAAATTCTCAGAAAACTCTCGGAAAATTCTCGGAAAATTCTCGGAAAATTCTCGGAAAATTCTCGGAAAATTCTCGGAAAATTCTCGGAAAATTCTCGGAAAATTCTCGGAAAATTCTCGGATAATTCTCGGAAAATTCTCGGAAAATTCTCGGAAAATTCTCAGAAAATTCTCCATAAATTCTCGGAAAATTCTCGGAAAATTCTCGGAAAATTCTCGGAAAATTCTCGGAAAATTCTCAGAAAAACGTCGGAAAATTCTCGGAAAATTCTCGGAAAATTCTCGGAAAAATCTCGGAAAATTCTCGGAAAATTCTCGGAAAATTCTCGGAAAATTCTCGGAAAATTCTCGGATAATTCTCGGAAAATTCTCGGAAAATTCTCGGGAAATTCTCGGAAAATTCTCGGAAAATTCTCGGAAAATTCTCGGAAAATTCTCGGAAAATTGACGGAAAATTCTCGGAAAATTCTCGGAAAATTCTCGGAAAATTCTCAGAAAATTCTCGGAAAATTCTCGGAAAATTCTCGGAAAATTCTCGGAAAATTCTCGGAAAATTCTCGGAAAATTCTCGGAAAATTCTCGGAAAATTCTCGGAAAATTCTCGGAAAATTCTCGGAAAATTCTCGGAAAATTCTCGGAAAATTCTCGGAAAATTGACGGAAAATTCTCGGAAAATTCTCGGAAAATTCTCGGAAAATTCTCAGAAAATTCTCGGAAAATTCTCGGAAAATTCCCAGAAAGTTCTCGGAAAATTCTCGGAAAATTCTCGGAAAATTCTCGGAAAATTCCCAGAAAATTCTCGGAAAATTCTCGGAAAGTTCTCGGAAAATTCTCGGAAAATTCTCGGAAAATTCTCGGAAAATTCTCGGAAAATTCTCGGAAAATTCTCGGAAAATTCTCGGATAATTCTCGGAAAATTCTCGGAAAATTCTCGGAAAATTCTCAGAAAATTCTCCATAAATTCTCGGAAAATTCTCGGAAAATTCTCGGAAAATTCTCGGAAAATTCTCGGAAAATTCTCAGAAAAACGTCGGAAAATTCTCGGAAAATTCTCGGAAAATTCTCGGAAAAATCTCGGAAAATTCTCGGAAAATTCTCGGAAAATTCTCGGAAAATTCTCGGATAATTCTCGGAAAATTCTCGGAAAATTCTCGGGAAATTCTCGGAAAATTCTCGGAAAATTCTCGGAAAATTCTCGGAAAATTCTCGGAAAATTCTCGGAAAATTGACGGAAAATTCTCGGAAAATTCTCGGAAAATTCTCAGAAAATTCTCGGAAAATTCTCGGAAAATTCTCGGAAAATTCTCGGAAAATTCTCGGAAAATTCTCGGAAAATTCTCGGAAAATTCTCGGAAAATTCTCGGAAAATTCTCGGAAAATTCTCGGAAAATTCTCGGAAAATTCTCGGAAAATTGACGGAAAATTCTCGGAAAATTCTCGGAAAATTCTCGGAAAATTCTCAGAAAATTCTCGGAAAATTCTCGGAAAATTCCCAGAAAGTTCTCGGAAAATTCTCGGAAAATTCTCGGAAAATTCCCAGAAAATTCTCGGAAAATTCTCGGAAAATTCTCGGAAAATTCTCGGAAAATTCTCAGAAAAACGTCGGAAAATTCTCGGAAAATTCTCGGAAAATTCTCGGGAAAATATCGGAAAATTCTCGGAAAATTCTCGGAAAATTCTCGGAAAATTCTCGGATAATTCTCGGAAAATTCTCGGAAAATTCTCGGGAAATTCTCGGAAAATTCTCGGAAAATTCTCGGAAAATTCTCGGAAAATTCTCGGAAAATTCTCGGAAAATTGACGGAAAATTCTCGGAAAATTCTCGGAAAATTCCCAGGAAGTTCTCGGAAAATTCTCGGAAAATTCTCGGAAAATTCTCGGAAAATTCCCAGAAAATTCTCGGAAAATTCTCGGAAAATTCTCGGAAAATTCTCGGAAAATTCTCGGAAAATTCTCGGAAAATTCCCAGAAAATTCTCGGAAAATTCTCGGAAAATTCTCGGAAAATTCTCGGAAAAATCTCGGAAAATTCCCAGAAAATTCTCGGAAAATTCTCGGAAAATTCTCGGAAAATTCCCAGAAAATTCTCGGAAAATTCTCGGAAAATTCTCGGAAAATTCTCAGAAAATTCTCAGAAAATTCTCGGAAATTCTCGGAAAATTCTCGGAAAATTCTCGGAAAATTCTCGGAAAATTCTCGGAAAATTCTCGGAAAATTCTCGGAAAATTGACGGAAAATTCTCGGAAAATTCTCGGAAAATTCTCGGAAAATTCTCAGAAAATTCTCGGAAAATTCTCGGAAAATTCCCAGAAAGTTCTCAGAAAATTCTCGGAAAATTCTCGGAAAATTCTCGGAAAATTCTCGGAAAATTCTCAGAAAATTCTCGGAAAATTCTCGGAAAATTCCCAGAAAGTTCTCAGAAAATTCTCGGAAAATTCTCGGAAAATTCTCAGAAAATTCTCGGAAAATTCTCGGAAAATTCCCAGAAAGTTCTCAGAAAATTCTCGGAAAATTCTCGGAAAATTCTCAGAAAATTCTCGGAAAATTCTCGGAAAATTCCCAGAAAGTTCTCAGAAAATTCTCGGAAAATTCTCGGAAAATTCTCGGAAAATTCTCGGATAATTCTCGGAAAATTCTCGGAAAATTCTCGGAAAATTTATCGGAAAATTGACGGAAAATTCTCGGAAAATTCTCGGAAAATTCTCGGAAAATTCTCGGAAAATTCTCGGAAAATTCTCAGAAAATTCTCGGAAAATTCTCGGAAAATTCTCGGAAAATTCTCGGAAAATTCTCGGAAAATTCCCAGAAAATTCTCAGAAAATTCTCGGAAAATTCTCGGAAAATTCTCGGAAAATTCTCGGAAAATTCTCGGAAAATTCTCGGAAAATTCTCGGAAAATTCTCGGAAAATTCTCGGAAAATTCTCAGAAAATTCTCGGAAAATTCTCGGAAAATTCTCGGAAAATTCTCGGAAAATTCCCAGAAAATTCTCGGAAAATTCTCGGAAAATTCTCGGAAAATTCTCGGAAAAATCTCGGAAAATTCCCAGAAAATTCTCGGAAAATTCTCGGAAAATTCTCGGAAAATTCCCAGAAAATTCTCGGAAAATTCTCGGAAAATTCTCGGAAAATTCTCAGAAAATTCTCAGAAAATTCTCGGAAATTCTCGGAAAATTCTCGGAAAATTCTCGGAAAATTCTCGGAAAATTCTCGGAAAATTCTCGGAAAATTCTCGGAAAATTCTCGGAAAATTGACGGAAAATTCTCGGAAAATTCTCGGAAAATTCTCGGAAAATTCTCGGAAAATTCTCGGAAAATTCTCGGAAAATTCCCAGAAAGTTCTCGGAAAATTCTCGGAAAATTCTCGGAAAATTCTCGGAAAATTCTCGGAAAATTCTCGGAAAATTCTCGGAAAATTCTCGGAAAATTCTCGGAAAATTTATCGGAAAATTGACGGAAAATTCTCGGAAAATTCTCGGAAAATTCTCGGAAAATTCTCGGAAAATTCTCGGAAAATTCTCAGAAAATTCTCGGAAAATTCTCGGAAAATTCTCGGAAAATTCTCGGAAAATTCTCGGAAAATTCCCAGAAAATTCTCGGAAAATTCTCGGAAAATTCTCGGAAAATTCTCGGAAAATTCTCGGAAAATTCTCGGAAAATTCTCGGAAAATTCTCGGAAAATTCTCGGAAAATTCTCAGAAAATTCTCGGAAAATTCTCGGAAAATTCTCGGAAAATTCTCGGAAAATTCTCGGAAAATTCTCGGAAAATTCTCGGAAAATTCTCGGAAAATTCCCAGAAAATTCTCGGAAAATTCTCGGAAAGTTCTCGGAAAATTCTCGGAAAATTCTCGGAAAATTCCCGGAAAATTCCCAGAAAATTCTCGGAAAATTCTCGGAAAATTCTCGGAAAATTCTCGGAAAATTCTCGGAAAATTCTCGGAAAATTCTCGGAAAATTCTCGGAAAATTCTCGGAAAATTCTCGGAAAATTCTCGGAAAATTCTCGGAAATTCTCGGAAAATTCTCGGAAAATTCTCAGAAAATTCTCGGAAAATTCTCGGAAAATTCTCGGAAAATTCTCGGAAAATTCTCGGAAAATTCTCGGAAAATTCTCGGAAAATTCCCAGAAAATTCTCGGAAAATTCTGGGAAAATTCTCGGAAAATTCTCGGAAAATTCTCGGAAAATTCTCGGAAAATTCCCAGAAAATTCTCGGAAAATTCTCGGAAAATTCTCGGAAAATTCTCGGAAAATTCTCGGAAAATTCTCGGAAAATTCTCGGAAAATTCTCGGAAAATTCTCGGAAAATTCTCAGAAAAACGTCGGAAAATTCTCGGAAAATTCTCGGAAAATTCTCGGACAAATCTCGGAAAATTCTCGGAAAATTCTCGGAAAATTCTCGGAAAATTCTCGGATAATTCTCGGAAAATTCTCGGAAAATTCTCGGGAAATTCTCGGAAAATTCTCGGAAAATTCTCGGAAAATTCTCGGAAAATTCTCGGAAAATTCTCGGAAAATTGACGGAAAATTCTCGGAAAATTCTCAGAAAATTCTCGGAAAATTCTCAGAAAATTCTCGGAAAATTCTCGGAAAATTCTCGGAAAATTCTCGGAAAATTCTCGGAAAATTCTCGGAAAATTCTCGGAAAATTCTCGGAAAATTCTCGGAAAATTCTCGGAAAATTCTCGGAAAATTCTCGGAAAATTGACGGAAAATTCTCGGAAAATTCTCGGAAAATTCTCGGAAAATTCTCAGAAAATTCTCGGAAAATTCTCGGACAATTCCCAGAAAGTTCTCGGAAAATTCTCGGAAAATTCTCGGAAAATTCTCGGAAAATTCCCAGAAAATTCTCGGAAAATTCTCGGAAAATTCTCGGAAAATTCTCGGAAAATTCTCAGAAAAACGTCGGAAAATTCTCGGAAAATTCTCGGAAAATTCTCGGGAAAATATCGGAAAATTCTCGGAAAATTCTCGGAAAATTCTCGGAAAATTCTCGGATAATTCTCGGAAAATTCTCGGAAAATTCTCGGGAAATTCTCGGAAAATTCTCGGAAAATTCTCGGAAAATTCTCGGAAAATTCTCGGAAAATTCTCGGAAAATTGACGGAAAATTCTCGGAAAATTCTCGGAAAATTCCCAGGAAGTTCTCGGAAAATTCTCGGAAAATTCTCGGAAAATTCTCGGAAAATTCCCAGAAAAATCTCGGAAAATTCTCGGAAAATTCTCGGAAAATTCTCGGAAAATTCTCGGAAAATTCTCGGAAAATTCCCAGAAAATTCTCGGAAAATTCTCGGAAAATTCTCGGAAAATTCTCGGAAAAATCTCGGAAAATTCCCAGAAAATTCTCGGAAAATTCTCGGAAAATTCTCGGAAAATTCCCAGAAAATTCTCGGAAAATTCTCGGAAAATTCTCGGAAAATTCTCAGAAAATTCTCAGAAAATTCTCAGAAATTCTCGGAAATTCTCGGAAAATTCTCGGAAAATTCTCGGAAAATTCTCGGAAAATTCTCGGAAAATTCTCGGAAAATTCTCGGAAAATTCTCGGAAAATTGACGGAAAATTCTCGGAAAATTCTCGGAAAATTCTCGGAAAATTCTCAGAAAATTCTCGGAAAATTCTCGGAAAATTCCCAGAAAGTTCTCGGAAAATTCTCGGAAAATTCTCGGAAAATTCTCGGAAAATTCTCGGAAAATTCTCGGAAAATTCTCGGAAAATTCTCGGAAAATTCTCGGAAAATTTATCGGAAAATTGACGGAAAATTCTCGGAAAACTCTCGGAAAATTCTCGGAAAATTCTCGGAAAATTCTCGGAAAATTCTCGGAAAATTCTCAGAAAATTCTCGGAAAATTCTCGGAAAATTCTCGGAAAATTCTCGGAAAATTCTCGGAAAATTCCCAGAAAATTCTCAGAAAATTCTCGGAAAATTCTCGGAAAATTCTCGGAAAGTTCTCGGAAAATTCTCGGAAAATTCTCGGAAAATTCTCGGAAAATTCTCGGAAAATTCTCGGAAAATTCTCAGAAAATTCTCGGAAAATTCTCGGAAAATACTCGGAAAATTCTCGGAAAATTCTCGGAAAATTCTCGGAAAATTCTCGGAAAATTCCCAGAAAATTCTCGGAAAATTCTCGGAAAGTTCTCGGAAAATTCTCGGAAAATTCTCGGAAAATTCTCGGAAAATTCCCAGAAAATTCTCGGAAAATTCTCGGAAAATTCTCGGAAAATTCTCGGAAAATTCTCGGAAAATTCTCGGAAAATTCTCGGAAAATTCTCGGAAAATTCTCGGAAAATTCTCGGAAAATTCTCGGAAAATTCTCAGAAAATTCTCAGAAAATTCTCGGAAATTCCCAGAAAGTTCTCGGAAAATTCTCGGAAAATTCTCGGAAAATTCTCGGAAAATTCTCGGAAAATTCTCGGAAAATTCTCGGAAAATTCTCGGAAAATTCTCGGAAAATTTATCGGAAAATTGACGGAAAATTCTCGGAAAATTCTCGGAAAATTCTCGGAAAATTCTCGGAAAATTCTCGGAAAATTCTCGGAAAATTCTCAGAAAATTCTCGGAAAATTCTCGGAAAATTCTCGGAAAATTCTCGGAAAATTCTCGGAAAATTCCCAGAAAATTCTCGGAAAATTCTCGGAAAATTCTCGGAAAATTCTCGGAAAATTCTCGGAAAATTCTCGGAAAATTCTCGGAAAATTCTCGGAAAATTCTCGGAAAATTCTCGGAAAATTCTCAGAAAATTCTCGGAAAATTCTCGGAAAATTCTCGGAAAATTCTCGGAAAATTCTCGGAAAATTCCCAGAAAATTCTCGGAAAATTCTCGGAAAGTTCTCGGAAAATTCTCGGAAAATTCTCGGAAAATTCCCGGAAAATTCCCAGAAAATTCTCGGAAAATTCTCGGAAAATTCTCGGAAAATTCTCGGAAAATTCTCGGAAAATTCTCGGAAAATTCTCGGAAAATTCTCGGAAAATTCTCGGAAAATTCTCGGAAAATTCTCGGAAAATTCTCGGAAAATTCTCGGAAAATTCTCGGAAAATTCTCAGAAAATTCTCGGAAATTCTCGGAAAATTCTCGGAAAATTCTCGGAAAATTCTCGGAAAATTCTCGGAAAATTCTCGGAAAATTCTCGGAAAATTCTCGGAAAATTCCCAGAAAATTCTCGGAAAATTCTGGGAAAATTCTCGGAAAATTCTCGGAAAATTCTCGGAAAATTCTCGGAAAATTCCCAGAAAATTCTCGGAAAATTCTCGGAAAATTCTCGGAAAATTCTCGGAAAATTCTCGGAAAATTCTCGGAAAATTCTCGGAACATTCTCGGAAAATTCTCGGAAAATTCTCGGAAAATTCTCAGAAAATTCTCGGAAAATTCTCGGAAAATTCTCGGAAAATTCTCGGAAAATTCTCGGAAAATTCTCGGAAAATTCTCGGAAAATTCTCGGAAAATTCTCGGAAAATTCTCGAAAAATTCTCGGATAATTCTCGGAAAATTCTCGGAAAATTCTCGGAAAATTCTCAGAAAATTCTCCATAAATTCTCGGAAAATTCTCGGAAAATTCTCGGAAAATTCTCGGAAAATTCTCGGAAAATTCTCAGAAAAACGTCGGAAAATTCTCGGAAAATTCTCGGAAAATTCTCGGAAAAATCTCGGAAAATTCTCGGAAAATTCTCGGAAAATTCTCGGAAAATTCTCGGATAATTCTCGGAAAATTCTTGGAAAATTCTCGGGAAATTCTCGGAAAATTCTCGGAAAATTCTCGGAAAATTCTCGGAAAATTCTCGGAAAATTGACGGAAAATTCTCGGAAAATTCTCGGAAAATTCTCGGAAAATTCTCAGAAAATTCTCGGAAAATTCTCGGAAAATTCTCGGAAAATTCTCGGAAAATTCTCTGAAAATTCTCGGAAAATTCTCGGAAAATTCTCGGAAAATTCTCGGAAAATTCTCGGAAAATTCTCGGAAAATTCTCGGAAAATTCTCGGAAAATTCTCGGAAAATTCTCGGAAAATTGACGGAAAATTCTCGGAAAATTCTCGGAAAATTCTCGGAAAATTCTCAGAAAATTCTCGGAAAATTCTCGGAAAATTCCCAGAAAGTTCTCGGAAAATTCTCGGAAAATTCTCGGAAAATTCTCGGAAAATTCCCAGAAAATTCTCGGAAAATTCTCGGAAAATTCTCGGAAAATTCTCGGAAAATTCTCAGAAAAACGTCGGAAAATTCTCGGAAAATTCTCGGAAAATTCTCGGGAAAATATCGGAAAATTCTCGGAAAATTCTCGGAAAATTCTCGGAAAATTCTCGGATAATTCTCGGAAAATTCTCGGAAAATTCTCGGGAAATTCTCGGAAAATTCTCGGAAAATTCTCGGAAAATTCTCGGAAAATTCTCGGAAAATTCTCGGAAAATTGACGGAAAATTCTCGGAAAATTCTCGGAAAATTCCCAGGAAGTTCTCGGAAAATTCTCGGAAAATTCTCGGAAAATTCTCGGAAAATTCCCAGAAAATTCTCGGAAAATTCTCGGAAAATTCTCGGAAAATTCTCGGAAAATTCTCGGAAAATTCTCGGAAAATTCCCAGAAAATTCTCGGAAAATTCTCGGAAAATTCTCGGAAAATTCTCGGAAAAATCTCGGAAAATTCCCAGAAAATTCTCGGAAAATTCTCGGAAAATTCTCGGAAAATTCCCAGAAAATTCTCGGAAAATTCTCGGAAAATTCTCGGAAAATTCTCAGAAAATTCTCAGAAAATTCTCGGAAATTCTCGGAAAATTCTCGGAAAATTCTCGGAAAATTCCCGGAAAATTCTCGGAAAATTCTCGGAAAATTCTCGGAAAATTCTCGGAAAATTGACGGAAAATTCTCGGAAAATTCTCGGAAAATTCTCGGAAAATTCTCAGAAAATTCTCGGAAAATTCTCGGAAAATTCCCAGAAAGTTCTCGGAAAATTCTCGGAAAATTCTCGGAAAATTCTCGGAAAATTCTCGGAAAATTCTCGGATAATTCTCGGAAAATTCTCGGAAAATTCTCGGAAAATTTATCGGAAAATTGACGGAAAATTCTCGGAAAATTCTCGGAAAATTCTCGGAAAATTCTCGGAAAATTCTCGGAAAATTCTCGGATAATTCTCGGAAAATTCTCGGAAAATTCTCGGGAAATTCTCGGAAAATTCTCGGAAAATTCTCGGAAAATTCTCGGAAAATTCTCGGAAAATTCTCGGAAAATTGACGGAAAATTCTCGGAAAATTCTCGGAAAATTCTCAGAAAATTCTCGGAAAATTCTCGGAAAATTCTCGGAAAATTCTCGGAAAATTCTCGGAAAATTCTCGGAAAATTCTCGGAAAATTCTCGGTAAAATTCTCGGAAAATTCTCGGAAAATTCTCGGAAAATTCTCGGAAAATTCTCGGAAAATTCTCGGAAAATTGACGGAAAATTCTCGGAAAATTCTCGGAAAATTCTCGGAAAATTCTCAGAAAATTCTCGGAAAATTCTCGGAAAATTCCCAGAAAGTTCTCGGAAAATTCTCGGAAAATTCTCGGAAAATTCTCGGAAAATTCCCAGAAAATTCTCGGAAAATTCTCGGAAAATTCTCGGAAAATTCTCGGAAAATTCTCAGAAAAACGTCGGAAAATTCTCGGAAAATTCTCGGAAAATTCTCGGGAAAATATCGGAAAATTCTCGGAAAATTCTCGGAAAATTCTCGGAAAATTCTCGGATAATTCTCGGAAAATTCTCGGAAAATTCTCGGGAAATTCTCGGAAAATTCTCGGAAAATTCTCGGAAAATTCTCGGAAAATTCTCGGAAAATTCTCGGAAAATTGACGGAAAATTCTCGGAAAATTCTCGGAAAATTCCCAGGAAGTTC